>SNQJ01S0058118.1:0-10766 GCA_010110895.2 Picea sitchensis
GAAGAAGATTAACTTATCTCAGATGGGAGGGACCTTCGCATTTCATTGTACGAGCTCTTTCTCGAAGGGGCATTCTCCAGGCCCATGTCTTTGGCATGTGGGAAACAAGCACTCTGAAGCTGGCACTCTGTTTCCTTTTGAGGATGTAACCCGAGGTTCTGCAAAAGCCTGGCGACTGGCGCCTTGCTTGCTCAAGACTTTCTACCCGCCATGATCTCCTCTATGGATTATGTTATTTCAGTCTAGTTCAGGAATTGTAGGCGCCCTTTCTTTAGGCGGATGACCTTCAGGCTTTTTGGTTTTCAAGTTGTATCTCTTGGGTGGCCCAGCCACTGTTTTATATAATATAAAACCTACCCGTTTCTGTCAAAAAAAAAACAATAATTAAGCATATTTATAAACCAATCAAGAACACTTCTTCACCAATTGGTTGCAGAAGAAGGACATTCCACCCAACCATAAGCTCTTGTTACAGATAATATCTTTCTTACAAAGGCTACCCTTGAGTTGAGGCTATGAATCCACAAAGGCACATTTCCTATGTTTTGGATCTAATTTCTCTCACAGAGCTCGATTCGCGAAATTCTCAAGTCAATTTCCAATATAGAAATTTTTATCAACCAACCATCTTGAAGGATCAGATCCTGTCACTGAGAGGGGGGGGTGAATCAATGACAAAATAATTTTATCAATTTTCTTTTGTTAATGCAAACAAATTTAAACATGATGTTATCGTGGAACCCAAATGGGAAAACCACAAACACTTTTCCATTAACTGCAAAATTTGTTTTACATGTTACATAGAAGGAAGATGTCCTTCCTCTTAGATCAACACCAATTGATCATGATGCACCCACACCCTTGTTCACCAGCACCAACTGGTAGGAGGCTTCGACCCCCTATTTAGTCAGCTACAACTGACAAGGAAGCATTGACTCCCCTGCAGGCTCCAACCTGCCCTTCAACCACCCAACCACCCTTATTTTATGAATCTGGAAAACTTGTGTGTCATGTCTTCATGACATATCTCTTTGCTTCTATGATTTAATATATCTTATGATTCGGACTGCAGAGACACTTTTCTTCTCACCGCTCTATCTCGTTTATATAATCTTCAAATTGGCGTGAGATGAGATATAACGTATTGTGTCCTTTCGTCTAGACCATCGCACCTCTTCATTTAACTTAACCATAATCTCTGTTATTATTCAAATCTTACCATGAAGGATTTTCATAAATTTATCATAGATATGGATCAATTTCATCTTTTAAATTGATCCCAAATATCTGCAATTATTACAGAAACCGAGTTTTGCAGAGGTGCTTCCTTCGAACCATTTTCATATGGTCGACAACACAAACCATGGGCTTATTGATTTAAGCGATGTATAATCTTTTTCCTTTAATTCTCTTATTCCATATGAACAATGGCAGTGACTAGGCGCTAGGCCAAAATGAGTACTTGATCACTTATCAGAATCAACGGTCACATTTTAATCTCCCGATGAGATGGATGACTATCGACACTTCGGGACTTTGGCTATTCCACTTACGTTATCCTTCCGTTGTACTTGATCAACGGTCGAGAATTCTCTCAAAGTGTCCTTCAGATCGGACGACTCATGTTCACTTCGGGACTTTGGGACTTAGGACATTTGTTGGTGGTGAAACTCTCGAAGTGACGTAACTTGCTGACATCACTTGTTGACATGACACAGGCCAAGTGGCTGCCATGTGTCACTCAGATTCATGATTTACACGTACCTGAACTGTCGATTTCATCTTGACACTGTCATTATCTGACTGTGCCACGTGTTCCTGTTGACGTGGTCTGCTGACGTAGATTTCCCGATGTGGCACATTTTCATCTCCTTGATCTAACAATCAGAATACTATCCAAAATGTATCTCAGATTGACGGCTGAGAGTGACTTCAGAATTTCGACCTTCGAGACTTCGGGTAATTTGATCTCTCCACTTCCCAGTTCTCTCAAAGTGAGATTCCCCAAAGTGTAACCTCCTCACAACTTATAACTCGAAGTGAATGTTGTTCGTTGATCAAGATATTAGATTGATAGCTCGATCTATCTGCGATGTTGCTTTGCCTTGGTTTAAATCCAATGGCTCTTCTTCTTTGCTTATCATATCCTTCTACTTTAGAGTGATCCAATGGCTATCAAAAATTCAGGTATTCAATATCTCGGCCCTTTGGCCTTGCTTATCCTATCCTTCCACTTAAATTGATCCAACGACTATAGGGAATTCGGGTATTCAAAATCTCTGCCCTTTTGCCTTGCTTATCCTATCCTTCCACTTAAAGTGATGCATTGATCGATAATGGTCTCAAAGCATATCAATGATCAATGATGATTGTGGGGTCCTCAACTAGCACGATGTTTAAAACTATCGTCAAGTTCTACAATGGAAACTGCTCATTGGTAGTGGAACTGATGCCAACCGTAGATCTATTAACATGTGACCATCAATGATCGATGTGGATTATGAAACCATAACTTGTGTGTGGTTTATCCCATTGCCTAAACTCAGTAATTGAAGTTGTGCGATTGTTGGTGGATCAACCACAGTTGTTGATCTTTGATTCTATAATATCTTACGGTCCTAACTAATTGTGGGATTTGAAATAACACATTGTTTAATTCTCTTTTTTCTCTCTACAATATATCCATGTCGTTGATCTGGTGCTTGCATATCTAATGGTACTGACTTAATTTGACCATTTGGTAGATCAACCAAAGTCGTCGATCTTTGATTCGATGAGATATGACGATCTAGACTAATTGCGAGATTAGAAATAGAGTGTAGTTTAATTCTCCCTTCACACTCTGCAATCAATCCATGCCCTTGATATTGATTGCATATCCGACGGTCACAACTTGATTTGATCATTGACCAATCCTCCAATGGTCCTTAATCCCACAGTCACTCATATCATCGACGTCTGTTACATGAGATGATCAACACCATCAATTACTTGATCGAATGGTTGTTGAGGCTTCTCACCATTTACTGTGCACTGATCGACTTCTCAGTCTTTTCCATCAATCCCAACGAAATTTCTACAATGCACTCTTCCATGATATTCTTTCGCTAACCCTCTTGAGCTTTAATCTCCGCATATTGTCTGACATCTTCTGCTAACTGTAATACTGCATATATTTGTCATGAACTCTGCATATTGTTATATTGTTTGACATCAATGACAACACATTAATGACATTGTGTCCAACAATATCCCCCTTTTTCATTGATAGCAACACACTAACTTCATACACAATCTCCCCCTGTGATGATGCTTCTCTCCTCTGAAGTTACTCTCCCCCTTTTACATCAATGGAAAATGGTTGTTTCCCCTATGGTAAAGATTTGTTTGTCTGTATACTTCTGACCAGAATCTAAACTCGAGTAACTCCTCCTGCAATCATACTTTTCCTGTCATAATTGAATGACTCCTTTTGAATTTCATTGTTGTCTCCCCCTAAATTAGTGCCAATTGATGCATTATTTTCTTAAGAGATTAGATTGGAAGAGATATTACTCCCAATCTTTGCCTGAGATATTCAAATACATCTTTGCTTAAGGGTTTTGTGAAAATATCTGCCACATGTTCTTGTGTTGATACATATTCCAATTTAATGTTCTTATTTTCAGCCTGATCTTTTAGATAGTGGTATTTTATGGGAATGTGTTTTGATTTGGAGTGTTGAACAGGGTTCTTGGAGAGAGTTGTAGCGCTTATATTATCACAGTAGATAGTATTAGGTTCTTCAAATACCATTTTGATGTCTTGTAAGGTTTGTTTCATCCATTCCACTCGTGTCCAACATTTTTCTACTGCAATATACTTAGCTTTAGTGCTAGACAGATAAATTGAAGAATATTTCTTGCTTATCCAAGCTACCAATGATTCTCCCAAAAATAATGCTACTCCACTTGTACTTTTTCTGTCATCTACACAAACTTCCCAATCTGCATCTGAATAGGCTTTTAAAATCAATGAATCCTTTCTTGGGTACCACAAACCAAGTTCTATGGTTCCTTTCAAATACCTAAATATTATTTTCACAGCTTGAACATGGATTTCTTTTGGTGCTACTTGGAATCTAGCCACTATCCCAATATCTTGCTTGAAATCAGGTCTGGAAGTTGTTACATAGAGTAAACTCCCAATCATTGATCTGTAGTGCTTTGGATCTACATCTTTGGACTCATCTTCCTTGCTTAGTTTGCATCCAATTGTCATAGGTGTACTAACAGGTTTGCAATCCTCTAACTGAAATTTCTTAAGCATATCTTTAACATACTTGGACTGATGGATAAAGAATCCTCTATTGAACTATATTATTTGTAATCCAAGAAAGAAATTTAGTTCACCAAGCAAGGACATTTCAAATTCTTGTTGCATCCTCCTAGCAAAGTCCTTACTCATTTTTTCATCATCACTGCCAAATATAATATCATCAACATATACTTCTGCAATAATCATGTTATTACCAACAATTTTACAATAAATATTGTTGTCTTTTGATCCTCTTTTGAGGCCTTGTTCTTGTAAGTAAGAATCTAGCTTTGCATACCATGCTTTGGGTGCTTGTTTTAGCCCATAGAGTGCCTTCTTTAGTTTACAGACATAGACTCCTTTGTTAGTTAATTGAAATCCTTTTGGTTGCTCAATATAGACTTAATATTCTAATTTTCCATTGAGAAATGTTGACTTGACATCCATTTGGTACACTTTAAATTTTCTATAGCTGGAGAAGGATAAGAACATCCTAATTGCCTCTAATCTGGCCACAGGTGCAAAGGTTTCTTCATAGTCTACCCCTTCAACATGAGCATACCCTTTGCATACCAATCTGGCTTTGTTCCTTATTACTTGTCCAATCTCATTCATAGCATTGACCCAATTTTCCTCATTACATGCCTCTTTGATTGAGTTGGGCTCAATTTGTGACAAAAGTGTTATTTGTGTCCAATACAATAGATGTCTTCTTGTGTGCATTCTATCGCTTTTATTTCCAATAATCAGTTCTTCGGGATGATTCTTTTGAGTCATTCTTGAGGGTGTCTTTGTGTCTCTTCTTAGGTATTCTTCTCTTATCTCTTCTTCCTGAACATCTTCTTCATCGTCACTAGTTGGTGCAGACCCCTTTCCTCCTAAGGGTTGCGAGACCTCCCAGTCAGGATCTTCGATTCGAGAGTTGGGTGACTCTCTGAAACCTCACTAGTCTCATCCTGTGTCAACTACAGGTCCTCAAGACTCCTGGTGCAGGCTCTATGACACCCACAACCTTCACTTTCGCTCTCTGCAAAAATCTTAGAGTTTGCATTAGCGCCCTCTTTCTTGGCCCCTTTCCAGATGTGACCTTGGTGATGACTATGAGATTTCGGGCACAATCACAAGCAGTTTGAAGTCAAACCACTTTTGGGCCCACAATTCTCCTCGAGCCTCCACGTGTCTCCCCGTTGAAACCACGGTATGGATTGTGGCCCACCCTCTACCTTTTAAAGTCCGCACTACTCTTGTCCCTGCAATTCGAGATGACCATCGATCTAGCGATCTTGATGGTGCTTCCAATAGACGACTGAGATCTGTTCTCTTGTCAATGGTTTGGATCCCTTCGCAATTTTGGATTCCATGGTTTTGAAATCTCAAACCTCGCCTCCTTTCATACTCCAATCTCCCGGAGTTGACGATCTGTGAATGCCTATCCTCATGATCAATGTTTCAGCTTCTGCCTTGGGCCGTTGACCTTTAAACTTTGATCAAAGGCCATGTGTCCCTCTCCTCGATCAACAGTCGAGATCTCCTCCAGGTGTCTAGACTCTGGAGATTTCAAATCTCAAACTTCACCCTTTCTCCAATGGATTTTATCTGGAGGCTATAGTCCTCTGATGCATGTGCTCCTCGAATCAATGGTTGTGATCTATATGAGTCTTCGGGCTTCAGATATCTCAAACCTCAAACTTGGTTGCCCTCGAAACTCACGGGATCCTACCACATTTCCACTTGATCGGATGGTCGAGGATTGCTTCGGTTCTTTAACCGAGATTCTCAAGTCTTCTCCAAATTTCCTCTGAATCCAATGGCTATGAATAACTTTGGGAATTTACCCAGAGTTCACAGATTTGCACCACGTTCCCCTTAGATCTCTTGGTCCAGATCTTATTTCGGGACTCTGGATCTTTGCGCTTTGGCGATCTCAGTTTTCAAATTGAAAACCCACTTCAAATTTTTCCTGAAGTTTGAGATCTATTGACAAGTGTCCTCTGACAGATTGATGACTCTCAGTTCTTCGGCTCTTCAGGCTTCAAGTGTTTCAACACTCCAGTCCCCCGCCTTCCTCTAGATCTTTCGACCTATGGACACGTGTCCTCCTAGATGAACGATCCAGATTCTCTCTGTCTTTTTGGCTCTCCGCGCTTCAGGAATCTCAAGTTTCAAACTCGAATCCTTATGCACTTGTGATATCTAATGGCTCATATTCACTTCATCAATCTAACGGCTCAGATTCCACTTCGGTTTTCCAGGACTCCGGACTTCGGAAATCTCAAGTCTCAAACCTTGAGAGGTTATCTCCTCTGTACGTACGCGCATTAAGACTCACGCACCTTCCTTTGGATCTGACAGTTGTCGATATGCTTCATGGTGATCCAAGGATCATTGTCACTCCTCTCTCCTGAGATTTTGATATTTTAACCCTTGCGCTTCCTGCAGTTCCAACTCTTGGAGCTTGATTACTCCTTTGAAAAGTGTTATCCCTCCTGAGCTTGGTCTTGTGGGGACTTCAACCTCCCGCGCACTCCTTGTGCTCCATGTATTTTGATAAATCAAAATCCGAAGGATTTCTCGAAGAGAATTTCCTCTTTCCCTCATGGCGTTCTCTTCTTCTGGTTCTTTGACTCTTTGCAAAGTCCCTTCGACACCCAGTCGAATCTTGGATCTGTATACTCCTTGCACCAGATCTTTACGCAACGTTTTGAATTCTTGCGGATGACTGTGCATGCTTTGCACCAGTCTATTTTCACTCCTTGCAAAGGAAAAGGTTTTGTGTTATCTCTTCTAAGCTTCGGAACCGAAACGGATTCCATCAATGCACTCCTTGTGTTCTGTGTGCACACCTTGCACTACTTCAACAGAAGAGAAACAATGGAAACTTATGCTAACCTTCACAGTTCCATCCACTCATAACGAGATTCATTCATTAATTTATGAAAACAAAAATAACAGGGAATTGAAAACAATGTTCACACCATGCATTGGATCAATTTTCCTCTGTTATATTCAAAAGTGAAAATGGCTACAACTGAAATCAAAACAACAACTGAAAACTGAAATTTCCTACTAACTTGCAGCTAGCCTCATTTGGGCGTACAAAACCTCTATTTATCTCAGAGGGATCTTAGGGTTCCCCCTGGCTACTTGTCTACTCTATAACTTAACCTAATGACTATCTAGACCAGTTGCATTCCAGAGCCGGAGTGGAAACTCCCACTTCGCTCGCAATCGTTCAAGCGTGTCTCAAAGGATTTTTCTGACACTGAGTTCAAGCATGCCTCAAAAGATTATTTTTTACGTTGAGTTTAGGCGTGCTTCAAAATATATGTTGTGACTGCCAACGTTGAGATTCTGAAAATATTCCCAAACCCTGAGTGCTCCTACTTTGCGTGCTTGCCAACGATGCTCCTGCATCATACTCCCCTTGACAAAAATTCATGAACTCTTGTCCATAAGCTCCTGCACTGACCTTCCATGCTTTTGGATAGCAGCTTCATTTTCCCAACTGTCATCTTCTATTGGGTGTCCCTTCAACTCGACGAGATATTCAAAATAGGTCTTCCTTCTAGTCTTCTTTCCAATCCTCTGACAAACAATCTTTTCCATCTATGGTTTTTTCTGCTATAGGCATTTGTTTCTCCCACTGAATCTTCTCTTGATCTTATGACCCCTGTATGTCATCTTTCCTATAAGGATACAGGTCTGAAACATTGAATATGGGTGATATGCCCACATCATCTGGCAACTCAATCTCATAGGCGTTTGCATCAAACTTCCTCAAGATCTTACATGGTCCTATCTTCTTCATCTTTAACTTGTTATGTGTTCCCGTAGGGAACCTTTCTTTTTTTAGGTGTGCCAGAACCTGGCCTCCTACTTCAAATTGAATTTCCCTACGATGTTGATCAGCTCTGTGCTTGCACCACTAGTTAGAATTATGCAACTATTCTCTGATATGGCTATGGAGCCTCCGCATTTCTGCAGCAAAATATTCTGCTACAACGCTCCTGATCTCACTTTGTTCCAAGTCTCTCAACTTAGATACTCTCCTGGGTTGCATTCCATACAATATTTGGAATGGGCTCTTTCTAGTGCTCCTATTTGGTGAGTCATTGTATGCAAATTTTGTCTATGGTAGAATCTGATCCCACTGATTATGGTGCTCAGTGACCAGACTCCTCATTAAATTTCCCAAACTTTTTTTTACCACCTCTGTCTACCCATCTGTCTGGGGGCGATAAGTTGATCTGAAGGACAAATATGTCCCCAACTTCTTCCACAGTGTTCTCCAAAAGTGACCAACAAATTTTTTGTCTCTATCTGAGACAATGCTTCTAGGTAGGTCGTGAAGTCTCACAACTTCCTTGAAAAACATATTTGCAACATGTGTTGCATCACTAGTCTTCTGAAATGGGATAAAATGTGCCATCTTTTAAAATCTATCCACCACCACAAATATGGAATTAAATCCTCTGTGTGTTCTTCACAGTCCCAACACAAAATCCTTATTGCATCCCGAGGCCTCTCTGGTATTGGCAATGGTTGATACAATACAGTGTTTTGTCTCTTCCCTTTTGCATGTTAGCAGATTCTACATATGTTTACAAACTTTATCACTTTTTTTCTCATACCTGGCCAATAGTAAGAACTACTCAACTGTGAAAACATTTTATCATGGCCAAAATGTCTAGCCAATCCTCCACTATGATTTTCTTTCAAAAGGTTATCCCTCATTGAACATTTTGGTATGCACAATTGATTTCCCTTGAATAGCAATCCCTCTTGAATCATGTGCTCTGTCCACTAGATTTTGTCTCTCATCACAGGGTTTGTACATGCTTCATATACCTCCTTGAAATATGTATCATCACAATACATGTCCTTAAGGTGTTCAAACCCCAAGGTCTTCACCTGGAATTCATGCAGAATCAAACATCTCCTACTTAATGCATCAGCAACTTTGTTAGCATTCCCAGTGATATGTTTTATGACAAAAGTTAAATTCTACATAAACTCAACCTATTTTCCATGCCGCTGATTCATTTTTTCTTGCCTAGTTATGAATTATAAAGCCTGGTTATCGTTATACAAGACAAATTCATGTGGGACAAGATAATGTCTCCATTTATTCAAGGCTTGAATTATGGCATAAAACTCCTTGTCATATGTGGATTATTTTCTCTTGGTCTCATTCATCTTCTCACTGAAATAGGCAACAGGTATATTATCCTAACTCAAAACTTCTCCTATTGCAATTCCACTTGCATCACATCTCACCTAAAATGTCTTTTCAAAATTTGACAAGACCAGAATTGGTCGTTCTGTTATTTTCTCCTTCAATATATTACAGCTCCTTTTAGCCTCCTCTGTTGATTTAACAGACTTGTGCTTCTTCTTCACTATATCCATCATTGGTGCACAAATCCCACTCAATTCTTTGATGAACTTCCTATAGAAACTTGTCAATCCATGAAAGATCCTTACCTTAAACATAGTCCTTGGTGACGGGCATTCTTTGATTGCTTTCACCTTCTCTGGATCCATCTTCAATTCATTTGAAGAGATCACAAAACCCAAGTAAATGAGTTTCGTCTTCATAAAAGAGGACTTCTTCAGATTTATCAACAGCTTCTCCTGTTGTAGCATCCTCATCACTAATGGCAGGTGCCTCAAGTGCTCCTCTTTAGTCCTGCTAAAGATCAGTATGTCATCCAGATATACAACCACAAACTTGCCAATGAAATCTTTCAGTATTTCATTCATCAGCCACATAAAAGTACTCATGGAATTCGTTAAGCCAAATGGCATAACAAGCCACTCATGAAAACCTTCATTTGTCTTAAAGGTTGTTTTCCACTCATTACCTTCTCTCATCCTGATCCGGTGATATCCACTTTTCAAATCTATTTTGGAAAATAAATTTTCTCCACTTAAGCAATCCATTAAATCATCCATTCTTGGTAAAGGAAATCTATACCTGATGGTGATCTTATTAATGGCTCTTGAATCTATTTACATTCTCCATCCTCCATCCTTCTTTGGACTTAACACAATTGGTACTACACATGGGCTCAAGCTCTCTCTGACCAAACCCTTGTCTAACAATTCTTGGACTTGTTTATTCACCTCCTCATTCTCTCGAGGTGTCAATATGTATGTTGCTTTGTATGGCAGACTTTATCCTGGTATCAAGTCAATATGGTGGTTGATACTTCTGACGGGCAGTAATGAGTTAGGCAGATCATCCACCACTATGTCAGTGAAATTATCCAGCAATATTCTTGAACTTCTTCAGGCAAATCATCCATCGACGTACTTTGTAATGTCCCTTTCCAAATAGGAGATCCAGAGAGGAGGCTTAATGGTCTAAACCGCCCCGTTAGACTATAGCCAGGGCCAAAGAGGGGTAAACAGGGTTACTAGAGGTCACTCCAGTCACAGGTGTTATATTAGGAAAGTGACATTGAGCT
>SNQJ01S0058118.1:16727-53991 GCA_010110895.2 Picea sitchensis
TTGATTCCGCAATGATCCCATATTTCGGGTATTATCTTTTAGTTGCTTATTTGTATTCTGGCTAAGATATTTTTGTCTTTTGATCTAGCCGAGTGTTGTTATTTTATTCAGCCACAGTTGCTTATTTGTATTCTGGCTAAGATCCTTTATCTGTTGATCTAGTCGAGTATTGTCTGTTTATTCAGCCGCATTCGGCCATTTTGTAATCCACAGAGATATCATAATACAAACTTTACAGTCCTTTGTCGCATTTATTATTTGTATGATCATTTATATGTTGTAAACCTTTGATCCTACACACACATTAGCAGCGTTTCCTAGACTAGCCAAGTCAAGAACATTACAGATAACTATGGGTTTCCTCACCATAGAAAACTACATCTCCTATTCTTTCTTGACTTCTTTCAGGAGTTCCTTTCCACTCATGACAAGTATGCTTGTGTTGGCTTCCTCTTTCACTTTCTTCTCCTCTATTGGCATCAACATGTGTGTTCTACCATTCTTATCTAAGGTGTATGTATTCTTCCTCCCATCATGAATGACATTCCTATCAAACTTCCATGGTCTTCCCAACAAAATATGGCATACATCCATGGTAATTACATCACATAGAATTTCATCTTTATATCCTCCTATCTTAAATTCAACCAAGCATTGTTTAGTAATCATTACCTGGTGTCATTTCTGCAACCATGAGACTTTGTATGGATTCATGTGTGCAATTGTCTCTAGCTCCAACTTCTCCACCATCTCTGTGGATACTAAGTTATCAGTTCTCCCACTATCGATTATCACCTTGCATACTATGTCTTTAGTCTTGCAAGTTGTTCTGAAGAGACTATTCCTCTACATTGGCCTTTCAACTTCTTCCTTTGGTTTTAAGAGAACCTTCCTCAACATCAGGGATCTTTCTTCCTCTGCTCCTTTTGCTTCAAAATTCCCTCTCTGTGCTTCTGAAATGTGAGCTTCACCTCCTCCTTATTTCTTTTTCTCAAGACAGTCCCAAGACATGTGCCCTGTCTTTCCACAGGCATAACATCTTACTTCTCCTCCTCCTCCTCTTCTTCCTCTTCCTCTAGAAGAACTTATTCCACCACCCTGCCTTCCTGAGGAACTTCCTCCTCTTTCTGGGTGACTGTGTGGTTTCTCATCCTTGTCCTTAGGCTTATGTGCTCTGTCATGGGTAACTCCCTTACTTTTGTTTGGGGTTGGGATTTTACCTCTCCCTCATTGGATTTTTTTTATGGCCAACTTCTCCTCTGCTTTTGGCTCAAAATGGTAAGAATCTTCCACTGTCCTTACTGACATCATGATAAGATCACATTGGATTTCATATCTCAGGCCATTTATATATCTGGAAAAAAATTCTTCATCTCTCTCCCTTTGTCTAGTTCTGATGTTCAATCTATAGAAATCCTTTGTGTGCTCCTTAACTATCATCCCCTTCTGTCTCAGGTTTTGCATCTTCCTGAACATATTGATTTGATAATATTTGGGCATGAACTTAGCCTTTAGCTTGGCTACCATTATGTCCCAATTCTTTATCGTTTGTTTTCCCTTGCTTCTCCTCTCATCTTGCAGTTCATCCCACCACAACGTTGCATGTCCTTTTAGCCTGGTGACATCATGTTTCACCCTTTTATCTTCATTGACCTCTTCATATTCGAAGTGTTTATACATGGATCTTATCCAATTCATCATCTCTTCCATGTCTAAATTGCCTTCATACATTGGGACCTATATCTTGGCTCTACCTCCCAATCTGGAAACTACTCTCAAAAAGCGTTCTTCAGAAACATCCTCTCCTGCAGTTTCTTCAATGACATTCTCTCCCATGGCTTCTTTTCTCTCTACATCGTTGATGTCTCCAGTGTCAAGTGTTCATCTCTGCACTACTTCCACCGCCTCTAATCTTGCATGAATTTCTCTCATATCCCTTTCTACAGCTTGATTGGCTAAAGGTGGTTTCGCTCTTCTCCTCGGGGACATTGCGTTGATTGTCTATCGCACACAGAGTACAACTCCAAGTTCTTTTTGTCTCTTCTCATTTTCCTACAGTCTACAAGAAAAATTTATGCTCTGATACCACTTGGTGCAGACCCCTTTCCTCCTAAGGGTTGCGCGACCTCTCGGTCAGGATCTACGATTCGGGAATCAGGTGACTCTCTGAAACCTCACTGGTCTCGTCCTATGTAAACTACAAGTCCTCATGACTCCTGGCATGGGCTCTAGGACACCTCCAACCTTGACTTTCGCTCTCTGCAAAAATATCAAAGTTTGCATTAGTGCCCTCTTTCTTGGCCCCTTTACAGATGTGACCTTCGTGATGAGCATGTGATTGTGGGTGCAATCACAAGCGATTTGAATTCAAACCACTTTCGGGCCCGCAATTCTCCTCCAGCCTCCACGTGTCTCCCCGAAGAAACCACGGTATGGATTGTGGCACACCCTCAACCTTTTAAAGCCCATGCTACTCTTGTCCCCACAATGTGAGATGATCGTCGATCTAATGATATTGATGGTGCTTCCAACGGAAGATTGAGATCTGTTCTCTGGAATCAACGGTTCATATCCCTTCGCAATTCTGGATTCCAGGGTTTTTAAATCTCAAACCTCGCCTATTTTCGTACTCCAATATCCCATAGCTGATGATCTATGGATGCCTGTCCTCATGATCAATGGTTCAGATTTTGTCTTGGGTGTTTAACCTTTCAACTCTGATCAATGGTCCTATGGCCCTCTCCTCAATCAGCAGTCGAGATCTCCTCTAGGTCTCTGGACTCCAAAGATTTCAAATCTCAAACTTCACCCTTTCTCCAATGGATTTTATCCAGAGGATATAGTCCTCTGACGCGTGTCCTCCTTCGATCAACGGTTGTGATCTCTGTAGGTCTCCAGGATTCAAATATCTCACACCTCAAACTTGGCTCCCCTCAAAACTCATGGGATCCTACCCTGTGTCTACTTGATCGGACAATCGAGGATTGCTTCGATTCTTTACTCATGATTTTCAGGTCTTCGCAAAATTTCCTATGAATCCAATGGATACGAATCACTTCCAGACTTTACCCGGAGTTCACGGATTCTCTCCATGTTCCCCTTACATCTCATAGTCCAGATCTTATTCCGAGACTCCGGTTCTTCGCGCTTCGACGATCTCAGTTTTCAAACTGAAAACCCACTTTAGATTTTTCCCAAAGTTCTAGATCTATTGACAAGTGTCCTCTGACATATCAATGGCTCTCGACTCTTCAGGCTTCGGGTGTTTCAACACTCCAGTCCCCCGCCATCCTCTAGATCTTCTAACCTGTCGACACATGTCCTCATGGATCAACAATCCAGATTCGCTCTGTCTTTTCGGCTCTCCGTACTTCGGGTGTCTCAAGTTTCAAACTTGACTTCTTATGCACTCATGATATCTGATGGCTCAGATTCTCTTGATCAATCTGACGGCTGATATTCCACTTCGTCTTTCCGGGAATCTAGACTTCAAAAATCTCAAGTCTCGAACCTTGAGAGGTTCTCTCCTCTGTACATACACGCGTTAAGACTCAAGCACCTTCCTTTGGATATGAGGGGTGTCGATCTACTTCACGGTGATACAACGATCACTGCCGCTCCTCTCTATCAACCTTCCGATCTTTTCTAACTTAGAAAATATTCTAAGTCTTTAAAGGATTCAACCCTTGCACTTCCTGCGATTACGACTCTTAGAACTCGAATACTCCTTTGAAAAGTGTTATCCCTCCTGAGCTTGGTCTTATGGGGACTTCAACCTCCCACGCACTCCTTTCTCTCCATGGATTTCAATAACTCAGAATCCAAAGGATTTCTCGAAGAGAATTTCCTCTCTCCCTCCTGGCATTCTCTTCTTCTGGTTCTTTGACTCTTTGCAAACTCCCTTCGACACCCAGTCGAATCTCGGATATGTACACTCCTTGCACCAAATATTTACACAATGTTTTGATTTCTTGCAGACGGTTGTGCATGCTTTGCACTAGTCTCTTTGCACTCCTTTCAAAGGAAAAGGTTTTGTGTTATCTCTTCTGATCTTTGGAACCGAAACTGATTATTTCAACGTACTCCTTGCATTATGTGTGCACACCTTGCACTACTTCAACAGAAGAGAAACAATTGAAACTTATGTTAACCTTCACAATTCCATCTACTCATAACGAGATTCATTCATTCATTCATGAAAAAACAAAGAACAGGCAATTGCAAACAATGTTCACACCATGCATTGGATCAATTTTCCTCTGTCATATTCAAAAGTGAAAATGGCTACAACTGAAATCAAAACAACTATTGAAAACTGAAATTTCCTACTAACTTGCAGCTAGCCTCATTTGGGCATACAAAACCTCTATTTATCTTAGAGAGCTCTTAGGGTTCCCCCTGGCTACTTGTCTACTCTATAACTTAACCTAACAACTATCTAGACCAGTCGCATTCTAGAGCCGGAGTGGAAACTCCCACTTCGCTAGCAATCGTTCAAGCGTGTCTCAAAGGATTTTTTTGACGTTGATTTCAAGCATGCCTCAAAAGATTATTTCAGGCGTTGAGTTCAGGCGTGCTTCAAAATATCCGTTGTGACTACTAGCATTGATATTCTGAAAATATTCTCAAGCATTGAGTGGTCCTGCTCTATGTGCTTGCCAACGATGCTCCTGCATCACCAGTATCCATATCATTCTCTTCCATTTGTTTTTTATTCTCTTCTACTTCTTCTACTTGTGTACCAACTAGTTGGCATCCCTACATATTTTGTGCTTTTAAAGTGACAAATGACAATTTCCGTAGCTACCTATGCCTCATCTTGTAAATATTGCTATTTGAAGGTGACTAGTCAGTTGTAAAAAGGATGTTTTGATTCTTCATTTCATTTTTATTTCACATTTTCATGCTTGATTCATGACTGTAAGCATGAATTAAGCAAATTGAAACTCAAGTTGCATTTTGATTTTTATCTAAGGCTTGGTCTCAAGGAGTCAATGGGCTTATATCTTTGTCATTTTAAATGAGATTATCATATACCAATGAAACACCTATGATGAGTTTCTATTTGATTGTATGCTTACCTCTTTTAAAAAGTATACCAAATTTTGTTTAACATTTGGCTTATGAAAACGTATCCACATCTTATCCTTTGCAATTCAAGTGTACCCATTTTGTATCATGGGATTTAAACGCATTGGGATAGTGTCCTATACATTGCATTGGCTGGAAAAAAAGAGTTGACAAGCCACTCATTTCAATTTCAAAGTCTGAGCAGTGGGATGTACTCAAATCATTCATGACAAGGAGTGTTTAAACCCCATAGCCGAGACCTCCTTATGTTTGTTTTTATAGCACATGCTCTCTGCTTAATTTCTTTTCATGGGATCCTTTCAGACTTATCCCTCCTACCTATGTCATATAAAACCACAGTGAATTCTGGTCACCCTTTGTTTCCATCTCTTCAAACCCTTATGGCCCCCATCGTCCGAGTTGAGCCGAATGGCTCCCAAACCTTGCTATTGTGTGATGACACGAGTGAAGACCTTAAAATTCAGGGTTGGGTTGTGTTTCTCAAGAATTTCCAGGGTTATAACTTACAAGTGGCCCAAGAGTTCGCCCTTACATTTGATGGATGCATATCCAAAGTGGGCGATATTCAATTGGAAATCACCGAGGAATTTATGAGTGAGGCAACAGACCTCCCCCTCACCGGCAAAAAATGGTTTAAAAATTCAAAGTTGGACGAGGTACCATGGAGTCTGTTTGTCACCTCCCGAAAAATTCAATGTTGTGACAAAGGTATGCCACTCTCTCTGTTGAAGGATAGATGGCATGGTTTATTAGCAGTGTTAAGGCAATTTGTTACTTGTGAAGGCCACTACGGCCTTGTCTTCCTCTACCAAATAAGGTTACTTGTGCATTTCATCAATTTCCAATTAAACATGTCATTTTACCTATTAAGGAGATTGTGTAAAATGTCAAAGAGATATAAAAGGAAGAAATTTGATTCCAGCTTATTTCACCATGGGTTGATTAAGTTATTGTTAGTCCATCATCTGAAACTACTCTGTGATGATTGGGATGCTTTCGTAACTCGCAATGGCTTTGTTACAATAAACCCTGTAGACACTCCTATGGTTGATAAACCTATGCTAGAGAAGCCTCTTTTTCCCTCCAGTGATAGCCAGTTTTCTTGTGTGAAAAACCTTGTGAAAGGGCTATGCTCGATCAGTCTGTGTGTGAGCAGCAGGATGTCAGCTCCAAACTTGTTAAAATTCCTAAGTGCGAACAAGTTGTCGACCCTAACCTTAACATAAAATCCACCAGTGGAAACCCTTCCAAACAGTCAAAGAAAAATAGATACATGCGAGGGTTTAATAACAAGAGGGTTGGGAGACTAATTTCGAGGAGCCTACGAAATAGATCAAAAGCTCATGTGAGCCCGATCGAATTGATCGAGGTCCATGAGAGCTCTGATTCTGAGATTGAAAAATTCCTGGCAGTTGAAGACCTGAATCACTCTAAACCATATCTCAGTCAAGCTTTCGATTATGTGAATAACTTCCACCATGCCTGAAGCACAACAAGGATTTTCCAGGAATTAAACTCGGTCAAAGGCTGACAGTGGATATTGATAGTGTCTTAACACACAGTCATGCTCTTCCTCAAACATTTTCCCCTACTGTAAATTGTGAAGTGTGTTTACATTGGATAGGTTTGTATTACACAGATATCCCCGTCCTTCAAGAAAATATCAAGGCTCTTACGGCTCAAAACCACTCATTAACAATTGAAAACCGTGAGCTCAAGATCAATGCACAAAGGCAAGGAAAACGTTTGAAAAGGACTGGCAATATCATAATAAAAAACGTTGATAGTGTTGAGGCCGTGATCAACTCTAAGATTTTGTGATTTGAATTTGGTTATCAGTTGAATGGTAAGATTGGTTTTTATATTATTTGTGATTTTATTTTTATTTTTCTAATTAATATAGAGTGATTTAGATTTCTATTATAAATAATAAGACTGGCTACAGAATCGAGAGATTTTGTAGCCAAGTCAATTCTCATATAAAATTTGGAAAATGTTAGTTAAATAAACATATAATTTTCTTATTTCATTTTCTTTCAGGATAGGATGTATCTTGTGGTGATCTCATAAGATGGAGCATTGCTAGACTTAGTTAATTAGTCACTTCTTTTGGCTTATTATGTAAATCAAAACAAAACTTGTATAATTTTGAAGATACAGTTTGATATTGAGTGGATTTTTAGACCCTCTATCTTTGTAACTTTTAGATCCTTTTGAGATCTGATCCTATCTTAGAATGTAGGATGCTTAGCTTACATGAACTCTTTAAATACTCTGTATTTTGTAATAGAAGACATCTTGACTGAGAGCAAAATATGGACGATTAATTCCAGAACTTAATGAAACGGCATTCATGCAATTTGGCTTTAGCCTCTATTTTATTAATGTTTTCATTTATGTTTTGTTAATGTTGCTACATATATAGATCTGATATCTTTATATTAAATGATCTATGATGTGCAAGATTGTTATATTAAATACCATCTATAATTTGCTTCTCAAAATACAAATGTTGTGATCATATTTTCACTTAGAACAATAAGGTTTATCTTTCAATTTTAATTGAAAAACGAAATGTACAGGTTACTTTTAGATTTATCTTATAGTAATCATGTATAATTATGAGATCACAGGTTTATGTTTGTGTCTCTACTTCGGTCATTAAAACCCAAACTGCCAACACATGTTCTGGATTTATTTAGAATAGTCCTAAGGTTCATTGTAGGTTTCCCTCTTGGACGTGGTATTTGAACGTTCTCTACTCATGTAGATGCTTGGATACACATCACTAACTCACTAACAGGTTAGCTCATTTGTATTTTTCTGTCATTTGCTTATCATTGAAACTTGAATGTATGGTTCAGATTTTGACTATCCACGCGTTTATGTTTCATTGTATTTTTCCTGTATTAGTTTATATTTATAAAGGAAAAACAAAAATATTTTTTATGTGCTTTCTTTATCTGCTTCCTAGAAGCAATCATTTTTCACATTGATTTTTGTAAGTTTCGATTAAAACTTGTAGTTTCTAAATCATGTACATAAGTAAGATTTGTAAATCTTCTGCTTACATATATCTACAATAGTTACATTATACATATGTACATATATATAGTGATTAGTAATTAGTTAGTTATTTCATTTATTTTATTTGTTTCTTTTAGGACTTTTAGATTGGCTAACGGAGCCATTAAACCCGTCGAAACAAGTTACACCAAATGGCTTAGGTTATTTAGACAACCCCGGACCGGACTCATTCTTCCAGTTGACGGGCGGTCAATTTCGCCCATCAACAAATGGCTCTAGAAGGAGGTCCTAAATATGATTGATGGCAAGTGGAGATCACAAAATGCCACCCCCACACACTCGCTCCCCGTAGTAACACATAGTCACTCAGACAACAACGTTACTTTTGAAATAGTAACTACCTTGAACGAAAATCCTGAGATTCTCGTTGAGCCAGTAACACCAAATCCTCAAGGGGTCGACGTACAAGAAATCGTTCGTCAATCACTCTTAAGGACACACATTGCTTTGGCCCATATCAGACAACCTAATAGGCCTCTCAATCAACATTTAGATTTCTCGGATATCCAAGAGCAACTTGAAGGCACTGGTCTACGTTTAGATCCTTTAAGAGATAATACCACAGATACTGACCATACCCCTACTCTTGGAGTTGGAGGATCTGGTATTCCACCTTCCCCACTTCATTCATCTCCTTCCTCTTTAGGAGGAGAGTCATCTGATGAAGGTCGTTCTTCATCTGAACCATCTCAGCCTTCAACACCACCTACACCCATGGAAAACCAAAACAATCCCACCAGACCTTGGCTCGATCAAGATGTTGTGGTTGTACCTGGACCCCAGCACCCTTTACCAAAACACCCGGAGAAATGGTTACCCAAGTTCGATCCAGTTTCTAAGAAGATCACCAAGGATCACATAAAGAAATTCATGCTAGCCATTAGACTCTGAAGTGTAGAACATGAAGATGTAGTATGTAGACTTTTTCCTTACACATTTGAGGGAAATGCCTCTACATGGTATTTTTCCCAACAACCTCACACCATTGTATCTTGGTACAGATTCAAGACCTGTTTCCTAGAAAAGTTCGGAGATGATAAATCTCTGGAAGTCTTAGTCATGGAACTCTCCAGCGTAAATATGAAACCTAAGGAGAAAGTAAAAGATTTTAACCAAAGGTTCCTCATGTTAAAAAACTAAATCCCCACTGATTCGATGCCCGCAGAAAACCTTATTGTTCCATATTACACTAAAGCTCTACACAATAATATAGCAATTTGGGTTAAAAGGTCTAAGAAGTCAACGTTACTGGAAGTCTTCGAGGAGGCGAGCCAAATCAAAAAATATATTTTTAGCTTGAAAGATAATATTAGTAATGAGGCATAAATAACCCCATCTTCTAAGAAGAAAATAGAAATTCTTCCTAGGCCTCCCCAAACTAAAACCCAATCAGAAACCTCAGACTTAGAAAGTTTACAAAAGGTCGTCCAAAAATTATCGAATCAAATCGTAGACTTGAGGAGATCGGTTGAAGAAGCATATTTGAGCAAAGGAAGTTACAAACCTCTTTTCAAAAAACCTTTTCCCCCCAACCGGCCAAATCCGACCCCTGAGGGTCTAAATTTTGAAACCTTGCAATACGCTCTGCAGACTATCCTTGAAGCACATGATAACTTAGTTCCCCCTGGGAATTCTGAAGACGTGGTTGAAGAAGAAGTAGATGAAGAAGAGGAGTCATCTCCCAATGTCTTCGGACATTTCTTCGACAGTATTTTTCAAGCCAATTTTGAAACTGTCCATCCTTACAACACCAGAAGCAAAAATCAGAGTAAATCCTCTTCTGAAATACGTACTAATGTGCCTCCGAAACAATTGAAACAAGCTGAAAAAAAAATAGAATTTAGCAGCCCCAGGTTTAGAGTATGATTTGATTGAATACCTAAAGAAACTTAGGGATAATATTTATGTTTACGAACTTTTGAAATTCCCTCTTCTTCTGCAGAAAATGCTTCAGAACATCGCAAAAAATAGTAAAAACAACCTGAACAGCAAGAAAATTGCAAAAATCAGTTCTAAAACAACTCAAAAGATCCCTGCTAAAAAAATGCCTGAACCCCTAGATAAAACAGATGTCACTGAAAAAACTGTATCAAATGTAGATAAAGTAATTTCAGGGACAACGGCTACAAATCAGCAGAATTCCGTTGTTAATACTCACAAAAATGTCCCACCTTTCCTATTAACTTTTGAAATTTTCAATATAAATGTACATAATTGCATGGTAGATTCTGCCACATCATCAAATGTGATGCCCTTGTCTGTTTTCCAAAAAATCAATACTGAAGTTCAACCTTCTAGTGTTAAAATCATTCAGCTCAATCGGATGAATGTTAAGGTAATTGGTGAACTAAAGAATGTGCTCGTTAGGCTATTTTCTAATCCTAAGGTTTACCAAATTATTGATATCATTATTGTTGACATCCCTAAAGTTTATGGTTTATTCTTAAGCAGGGATTGGTCTGAACAGCTACATGGATACTTTGCAATAGATTGGTCTCATTTGTGGCTGCCAGAAAATGGACAGCCAAACAAAATTAGGGTTAACTGTGAACGTTACCTCAAGCACACCGTGACGGATTTGAATGATGTTAATGAACCATTTACTGCTTCCACTGATTCACTTGAAATACAGGGAATGAACACCTTCTTCGATAACTTCATGGTTGAAACCTCCCCTATCACCGATCCGGAACAACAGTCGGAGCTCATGAAATGTACTCAGTCAGCAGCTTTACCGAATGTGCCAAACACTATCGACGAAGCTCGGATATAGTCGCTTTACTTCGATGGATCCAAATCCAAAGAAGGAGCTAGTCTAGGATGTGTACTCATCGACCCGACAGGTAATAAAAATTTTATCCCCTGTCGATTAGAGTTTGAATGTACCAACAACACTGTTGAATACGAGTCACTTTTGCAAGGACTTAAGAAAGCTATAGATATGAACGTAAATAACTTAATGGTATTGGGTGATTCATAAATTGTGGTCAGGCAGGTAAGAAATTTCATACATTGCCTATCACCACAGCTGAAAAGTTACCAAACTAAGGTATGGAATCTAATGCACAAGTTTTCCGCATTTAACATCAATTCCATTCCTATATTAAACAATTCTGAGGTTGATTTATTAGCTAACGTCACTTCTAAACTTTTTCCCACAAAAGGTCTTTCTCCAAATGCATTTTCAATTGAGTTATTGTTTAGACCATCGATCCGAGACAACGTCACTAATTGGAGAGTGTTTGATGATGATCAGCAGATCATCAGTTTTTTGCACATGGAGGACACCTTCCAAGGTGCAGTTATTGATGAAGGCACTCACGATGAAAATCTCCACAATTTCACGGTAATATCAGAGTCGTGGTCTCCCGAATCAAGATCTGATCTGGTAAACTCTATTCCTAAATTTGTGGTAAGACTAGAGAAGTTTTATGATTTTCATGATAAATTCATAAAATCGGTAAATTGTAAAACAAGCAGTTCTTCTTTGACTCATGAAAAGGTAAATCTAGGGACTAAAGATAATCCACAATATATCAATCTAGGAATGGGATGTTCCAAGCAAGAGCGGTCCGCTTTTATAAAACTGTTTAGAGAATTCAAGGATATCTTTGCTTGGACATATGATGATTTAAAAACTTTTGACCCTAATATAATACAACATATCATCCCCATGAAACCCTAGACTCAACCTTTTCAACGGAAGCTGAGAAAGATGCACCCTAAGTTGGAACCAACAGTCAAGAAAGAACTAAATAAATTATTGAATGCAAAGATAATCTTCCCAGTAAGACACACACAATGGGTGTCTAATCTGGTTCTTGTAAGGAAGAAAAGTGGCGAAATTCGACTCTGTGTCGATTTTCGTAACTTGAACCGAGCGTCTGACAAAGAAAATTATCTTGTTCCTCCATTGGAACAAATTCTTCAGTAGGTATCTGGTTCTGAAAGACTATCACTGCTAGATGGTTTTTTAGGATACAACCAGGTCCTCATGTCTCCCCCGGACCAGTTAAAAACCACTTTTCGTACCCCATGGGGTACTTATGCCTACAAGAAAATGCCTTTTGGGATTATAAATTCCAGGGCCACTTTTCAGAGAGCAATGGATATTGATTTTTGTGGTCTCATAAATCAATCTGTAGTGGTCTATCTTGATGACGTTACTATTTTCTCCAAAAACAAGAAAGATCACTTGTCTCGCCTTAGGTCTGTCCTAGAATGATGTCGCAAGTATGGCATATCTCTCAACCCTAAGAAATCTATATTTGCAATGGAACAAGGAAAAATTCTCATATTCATAGTATCCAGTGATGGGATGATCATCGATACCGAAAGAACTTAAGCCATTGCCAAACTCCCTCCCCCCTCCTCTAAAAAATCTATGCAATCTTTTTTAGGCCGGATCAATTTTGTTAGAAGGTTTGTCCCGAGTTTCTCAGAAATGGTAAGGCCATTGAAAAAATTAATTAAAAAATATGTTTAGTATCGTTGGGGACCACAGAAAAATCAATTTTTTGATTCCATTAAAAAATCCATAGTGGAAGCCCCTTCCTTGATGAGTCCTGATTTCTCACAAGATTCACTCTTTATACTTTCGCCTCTGACCGATCTTATGCTACTTGACCCAAAATAGCATTGAAAGAAATGAAATCCCCATTGCCTTCATGAGCTCAGCCTTCAAAGGAGTGAATCTTAACTACCCGGTTGTAGATCAACAGGCTTATGCAGTTTTCAAAGCAGTGAAACATTTCCGATCATATTTGTTGAAATACAGAACTAAAGTCATTGTGCCTTATCCTGCTGTCAGAAACTTGTTAGTACAAAACGAATTGGGTGAAAAACGGGAAAAATGGATGACATTGTTACAAGAGTATAACCTCAAAATTACCCCTACACAAATTTTCAGAGGTCAAGGTCTATGCAAACTAGGGGTTTATTCAGTTGAAGAGCGACATAGTCAAATTAATGTCTTAACTATAAATCGGCGTAGTGAAAATCATATCTGTTGTACACAAGTTGTTGTTAATTATTGGTTTGATGATATTAAGTTTTATCTAACAGACAGTTCTTCTCCTCTCCATCTTGATCCAAAAAAGAGAAGAGCATTAAGACTAAAATCTGCACCTTTCCAGCCGGTAAGTGACGTATTATTCCATAAGAATTTTGATAATGTCCTCGTGTGTTGTTTGGAAAGAGATGAAGCAGAGAAAGTATTATCTGAACTACATGCAGGTGAGGTTGGTGGGAACTTCAATGGAGACACCACTGCTCACAAAGTATTAATAGTTGGGTACTATTGGCCCACGTTTCTCAAACATGCCCATGCATTGTGGCGTAAATGCATAATCTACATAAAGTTTGTTGGACAAGTACAAAAGGCAGCATTCCCTTTGCAACCTGTTTTGGTAGATTCACCTTTTTAGCAGTGAGTTCTTGACATCATAGGACCAATTAACCCCACTTCCTCGCAACAGCATAAATACATCATTAATACAATGGATTATTTTACCAGATGGTCCGAGGTTGCACCACTAAAAGTGGTAAACACTAATCATGTAATATCTTTCCTTAACTCAAACATCATTACTAGATTCAGTATTCTCGAGTGTTTGGTCTTCGATGATGCTTCCTACTTTTCATCCCTCGATATGAGTGTTTTTTCTTTAGAAAAAGGGATCAAACTAAAATATTTTTCAAGCTATTACCCCCAAGGAAACGGCTTAGAAGAATCGACAAACAAAAACCTGATCAAGATCATCAATGGGAAAGTTTCTGAAAACCACAAGAACTGGCACAATGCACTTTTTAATGCACTCTGGGCTGATAGGGTGACTCTGAAAACCTTTGTTGGTAATTCTCCTTTCTTTCTCGTCTATGAAAGAGAATCAATTCTCCCTCCTCATGTTTTGCTCCCCTCTCTGCAATTATCGCCGAAATTTCAGGAAGAGGATTGTCCTCCTCTTGAAAGTTGAATAAATGCTTTGTTGAAACTAGAGGAAGTAAGAGCACAAGCAACAGAGAGACTGGATCAGCATTATCATATTGTGCAAGGCTGGTTTGATTCAAACTCTACTTCGGATAGAAACTTCGAGATAGGAGATTTGGTTCTCAAGTGGGATAAACCTCACGAAGGGAAAGGAGAACACACCAAGTTCCAAAACCTTTCATTGGGGCCCTTCATAATCACTGAAAAACTAGGTCCCATCTATTTCCGCCTACATAATTTAGAGGGACATCCAGACACCTTCCCGGTGAATGGCCAAGCTCTCAAGAGGTATTTTTCATGATAATTCCAGATCCACCTTTTGTACATATTTTTCTATTTTGATTTATTTTTATTTTCTGGTTTTGGTTCTTTTCATTTTGTTTGTTTTCGTTGCTTCCCGGTTAAACTTACGTCTGTGTCACCCTTTAGTTTGTGGAGGGAAATCAGAATGCATCATTATGAAGCAACTGGTAAGGTATTTTCAATAGTATCAATGTTGTGAGTTTTTGGAACATAGACTGGCTAAAGAAAACTTTCTTTTCAAAGTAGGTTTCCTGGTCTCACTTTATAATTATGAGCAGACACGACCATCTTTAAAGATTTTTATGATGTCCCTGCTTTTAAAAAAAGAAAATCGAGTATGCCTTCCTGTCCTCGAAAAATAATTTTCATCAGAAAACTAATTTCAGATCATAATGAAGTTTATCAATCACAAAAGTTAAAGGCTGGAAAATAACAAGTGTTCTAAAGACTGAAATTTTCAGCATCACCCCGCTCTTCTAAATATCTTTAAATTTATATCAGATTGTAAATAATTTCTTGAGAGTTGTGGGAAGTGTTTGTAAACCCGTCAGGATACTGAACAGGTCTACTGGAAACAAGTAAATGGATGCATGATGCCAAGATAACTTCATCGGGGTACTGAACAGGCCTGCTGGAAGCGAAGCAATGTCAGGTTCAAGAAAATTATCAGGTATAAATTTTTGTATTGACCTTAAGTATCCTTCATTTTGAATTGAAATTTCTTGGACAGGGTAGAGGCGTCAGATTGGGTTAATTGACATCCTTGTTGAGGCTATGGACGCCTACTGGAAGCAGTGGCCCTGTCAACAGTGTCGGAGACATTGACTTGAACATCGTTTCTCTCGTAGTTAAAAAAAAATTACCGGATTTCATTTGAACAGGAAGATATCTGAAGCTGGACTGTGTAATGATTGTTGAGATGCTTGATGTCCTTCAACTATTATTTGATCTGTAATCATTCTAAGCAGTCCTGACATGAACTCGTCGGTGATGCAGAGATAACTGCTTCTCCCAGAAAGTAGCCATTGTTGGCATCCCTACATATTTTGTTCTTTTAAAGTGATAAATGACAATTCTTGTAGCTGCCTACACCTCATCTTGTAAATATTGTTATTTGAAGGTGACTAGTCAGTTGTAAAAAGGATGTTCTGATTCTTCATTTCATTTTTATTTCACATTTTCATGCTTGATTCATGACTGTAAGCATAAATCAAGCAAATTGAAACTCAAGTTGCATTTTGATTTTTATCTAAGGCTTGGTATCAAGAAGTCAATCGGCTTATATCTTTGTCATTTTAAATTAGATTATCATATACCAATGAAACACCTATGATGAGTTGTTATTTGATTGTATGCTTACCTCTTTTAAAAAGTATACCAAATTTTGTTTAACATTTGGTTTATGAAAACGTATCCATATCCTATCCTTTGCAATTCAAGTGTACCCATTTTGTATCATGGTATTTAAACGCATTGGGATAGTGTCTTGTACGTCACATTCGCTGGCAAAAAAGAGTTGACAGACCACTCATTTCGAGTTAAGAGTCTGAGCAGTGGGATGTACTCAAATCATTCATGACAAGGAGTGTTTAAACCCCATAGTCGAGACCTCCTTATGTTTTTTTTTTATAGCATGGGCTCTCTGCTTATTTTATTTTCATGGGATCCGTTCATACTTATCCCTCCTACCTTTGTCATCTAAAACCACAATGAACTCTGGTCACCCTTTGTTTCCATCTGTTCAAACCCTTATGGCTCCCGTCGTCTGAGTTGAGCCGAATGAATCCCAAACCTTCCTACTGTGTGATGATGCGAGTGAAGACCTTAAAAGTCAGGGTTGGGTTGTGTTTCTCAAGAAATTCCAAGGTTATAACTTACAAGTGGCCCAAGAGTTTTCCCTTACATTCGATGGATGCAGAGCCAAAGTGGGCGATATTCAATTGGAAATCACAGAGAAATTTCTGAGTGAGGCAATAGACCTCCCCCTCACCGGCCAAAAATGGTTTAAAAATTCAAAGCTGGACGAGGTACCATGGAGTTTGTTCATCACCTCCCAAAAAATTCAATGTTGTGAAAAAGTTATGCCACTCTCTCTATTGAAGGATAGATGGCATGGTTTATTGGCATTGTTAAGGCAATTTGTTACTTGTGAAGGCCGCTATGGCCTCGTCTTCCTCTACCACATAAGGTTACTCATGCATTTTGTGGGTTTCCAATTAAACATGTCATTTTACCTATTAAGGAACTTGTATAAAATGCCAAAGAGATATAAAAGGAAGAAATTTGATTCCATCTTATTTCACCATGGGTTGATTAAGCTACTGTTAGTCCATCATCTGAAACTACTCGGTGACAATTGGGATTCTTTCGTAACTCGCAATGGCTTTGTTACAGTGAACCCTATAGAGACTCATGTGGTTGATAAACCTATGCTAGAGATGCCTCTTTTTCCCTCCAGTGATAGGCCAGTTTTCTTGTGTGAAAACCCTTGTGAAATGGCTACGCTCGATCAGTCTGTTTGTGAGCAGCAAGATGCCAGCTCCAAGCTTGTTAAAATTCCTGAGTGTGAACAAGTTGTCGACCCTAACCTTAACATAAAATCCACCAGTGGAAACCCTTCCAAACAGTCAAAGAAAAATCGATACATGCGAGGGTTTAATAAAAAGAGGGTTGGGAGACTAATTTTGAGGAGCCTACGAAATAGATCAAAATCTCATGTGAGTCCAATCGAATCGATCGAGGTCCATGAGAGCTCCGATTCTGAGATTGAAAAATTCCTGGCAGTTGAAGACCCAAATCACTCTAAACCAGATCTCAGTAAAGCTTTCGATTATGTGAATACCCTGCCACCGTGCCTAAAGCACAACAAGGATTTTCCAGGAATTAAACTCGGTCAAAGGCCGACAGTGGATAGTGATAGTGTCTTAACACACAGTCATGCGCTTCCTCAAACATTTGCCCCTGCTGTAAATTGTGAAGTGTGTTTACATTGAATAGGTATGTATTACATAGATATCCCCATCCTTCAAGAAAATATCAAGTCTCTTACGGCTCAAAACCACTCATTAACAATTGAAAACCACGAGCTCAAGATCAATGCACAAAGGTAAGGAAAACGTTTGAAAAGGACTGGCAATATCATAATAAAAAAAGTTGATAGTGTCGAGACCGTGATCAACTATGAGATTTTGTGATTTGAATTTGGTTATCATTTGAATGGTAAGATTGGTTTTTATCTTATTTGTGTTTTTATTGTTTTTTTTCTAATTAATATAGAGTGATTGAGATTTATGTTGTAAATAATAAGACTGGCTATAGAATCGAGAGATTTTGTAGCCAAGTCAACTCTCATATAAAATTTGGAAAATGTTAGTTAAATAAACATCTAATTTTCTTATTTCGTTTTCTTTCAGGATAGGATGTATCTTGTGGTGATCTCATAAGATGGAGCATTGTTGGACTTAGTTAATTAGTCACTTCTTTTGGCTTATTCTGTAAATCAAAACAAAACTTGTATAATTTTGAAGATACAGTTTGATATTGAGTGGCTTTTTAGACCCTCTATTTTTGTAACTTTTAGATCCTTTTGAGATCTGATCCTATCTTAGAAGATAGGATGTTTAGCTTACATGAACTCTTTAAATACTCTGTATTTTTTAATAGAGGACATCTTGACTGAGAGCAAAAATTGGACGATTAATTCTAGAACTTAATGAAACAGCATTCATGCATTTTGGCTTTAGTCTCTTGTTTATTAATGTTGTCATTTATGTTTTGTTAATGTTGCTACATATATAGATATGATATATTTAGATTAAATGATCTGTGATGTGCAGGATTGTTATATTAAATACCATCTATAATTTGCTTCTCAAAATATAATTGTTGTGATCATATTTTCAGTTAGAACGATAGGGTTTATCTTTCAATTTTAATTGAAAAACGAAATGTACAGGTTACTTTCAGATTTATCTTAGTGTAATCATGTATAATTATGAGATCACGGGTTTATGTTTGTGTCTCTGCTTCAGTCATTAAAACCCAAGTTGTGAACACATGTTCTGGATTTATTTAGAACAGTCCTAAGATTTGATCCTATCTTAGAAGTTAGGATGCTTAGCTTACATGAACTCTTTAAATACTCCGTATTTTTTAATAGAAGACATCTTGACTGAGAGCAAAATATGGACAATTAATTCCAGAACTTAATGAAACAACATTCATGCATTTTGGCTTTAGCCTCTTGTTTATTAATGTTGTCATTTATGTTTTGTTAATGTTGCTACATATATAGATCTGATATCTTTAGATTAAATGATCTGTGATGTGTAGGATTGTTATATTAAATACCATCTATAATTTGCTTCTCAAAATATAAATGTTGTGATCATATTTTCAGTTAGAATGATACGGTTTATCTTTCAATTTTAATTGAAAAACGAAATGTACAGGTTACTTTCAGATTTATCTTACAGTAATCATGTATAATTATGAGATCACAGGTTTATGTTTGTGTCTCTGCTTCAGTCATTAAAACCCAAACTGCCAACACATGTTTTGGATTTATTTAGAACAGTCCTAAGGTTCATTGCAGGTTTCCCTCTTGGGCGTGGTATTTGGACGTTCTCTACTCATGAAGATGCTTGCATACACATCACTAACTCACTAACAGGTTAGCTCATTTGTATTTTTCTGTCATTTACTTATCACTAAAACTCGAATGTATGGTTCATCTTTTGACTATCCACACGTTTATGTTTCATTGTATTTTTCCTGTATTAGTTTAGATTTATAAAGGAAAAACAAAAAATATTTTTTATGTGTTTTCTTTATTTGCTTCCTAGAAGCAATCATTTTTCACATTGATTTTCATAAGTTTCAATTAAAACTTGTAGTTTCTAAATCATGTACATAAGTAAGATTTGTAAATATTTTTCTTAAATATATCTACAATAATTACATTATACATATGTTCATATATATATGTGTATATATATATATATATAGTGATTAGTAATTAGTTAGTTATTTCATTTCTTTTATTTGTTTCTTTTAGGACTTTTAGATTGGCTAACGGAGGCATTAAAGCCGTCGGAACAAGTTACACCAAACGGCTTGGGTTATTTAGACAACCCCAGACCGGATTCGTTCTTCCAGTTAACGAACGGTCAATTTTGCCCATCAACACAACCGACTCATCATCATCTTCATCTTCACTATCAAGTATAGTCTCTTGATGTTTGATCCTTATCGTTTTTAAATCATCCACCTTGACATATGTACTTTCAACAATCTTATGTAATCTAAGATTGTAGCATCTGTATGCTTTCTTGGTAGATGCATATCCAAGAAATATACCTTCATCATATCTAGCATCAAATTTTTCGAGATTCTCATCAAGCCTTTTGATGTAGCACTTACTTACAAAGACATTGAAGTATTTTACCGAAGGAGCTCTTCCAAACCATAGTTCATAAGGAGTCTTATTACTATTAATCTTGAGTTGACCTTTGTTCAATATGTATATTGTTGTGCTTACAATTTCCCTCCAATATCCATCAGATAATTTTTCTTCATTGAGCATAGTCCTTGCAGCCTCCTGAACTATTTTATTCTTTCTCTCAGCAATCCCATTTTGTTGAGGTGTTCTGGCAGCAAAGAATTGTTTTTTTATTCCATGGGTTTCACAGAAGAGATCAAACTCTTTTGAGGTGAACTCACCACCATTGTCTGATCTAAGACATTTGATTTTTGTCTCTTTTTCATTTTCAACAAGGGTCTTAAAAGATTTGAATTTGTTAAGTGCTTATGATTTTTCCTTTAGAAAACATACCCAACCCTTTCTAGTAAAATCATCAATGAACAGCATAAAGTAGGACTTGCCTTGCAAAATCTTGGTCCTTGCAGGTCCACAGAGGTTGGTGTGAACAAGATATAAAGGTTTTGAGGTTGAGTATTCTTTTGTTTTGAACCTTATTCTAGTTTGCTTCCCTAATTGACAGTGTCTACATATAGGATTTGAGGACTTCATGATTTTTGGTAAATTTCTTATTGCCCCAAGATTGATGACTTTCACTAAATTGTCAAAGTTGATGTGCCCCAACCTTTTATTCCATAGCCAACTTGCATCTACTAAATTTATATGACACTCCTCATTTAATTTTTTATTTAGTATATATACATTCTCAGGAGTTTTAGGAGTAGTACCAACCAATTTTCCTGAGTCATCTCTCCTAATCTCACATTTCTGGGAATCAAAGATTAAAATGTGCCCCTGATCACAAGTTTGGTTGACACTTAATAGGCTAGGTCTCATTTTTTCAAAAAGCAACACATCCTTGGCTCTGTCTTTTCCCAAACTCACATTTCCTTTCCCAAGTGTGTTACCTAAAGAGTTTTCACCAAATGTAACTTTACCCTTTTGTTTCTTTAAGTTCAAAAACTTGTCCTTGTTTCCTGTCATATGTTTTGAGCACCCACTGTCAACATACCAGAGACATTTTTTATCTTGAGCTTTCAAGGTGTTAGCACTATGTAAATTTTGTCTGGTTGAATATATAAACAACAGAGGTAACTATTTCAACCATCTTTAGAGTTGAGGCACTAGCCTGCTCAACTTAGAGAGATATCTCTCGTGTCACTTGATGTTTCTTTGGAAATTGTTGGCTAGATTTGGTTTGTTTTGGGGTTTTTTAAATAAAGTTGTTGGCAAGGAAGGGGATGAACACTCAGGGCTATGGAGTCAAAATTCTGAACGTGAATGAAAACAATGCATCGACTAATAGAACACTCCATAGGATAAAGGCTAAATGAGGAAATGAATCTGAGTTATTCTTAAATTTAAATAGAGTGTAGGAAGATAAAGAAAACAAATAACTGCATCAGAGCATTACTGAAATGAATTCTGAATAAGTTAAGAAGACAATCACACAATTTAAATTGCTTAAGCCAAGAGCATCACATGATGAATTATGGACCTTTAACTCTCCAATTTAAACAGAAGAAAATGTAGATGAAGTAACAGGTCACATGAAATACATATGATGAAAGGAAACAAAGCTCATATCACCACCCATTAGAATCTTTTCATAGAGACTTCAAAATCTTCTGCATTTATATTCAATTCAAATTCAAAAAATTTACAAAATAGAATCTAATACAACCAAAAGGTGCTCTTGCACTTCTGCCAACCTTAATTCATTCAAGTAACCCAGTACTTATACAATTTGATCAAAATAACTGAAATTTGAAGCGTTTCAGCTTCCAAAACAGTTTTGACTAACAGTTTCGGTATACAAAACGATTTACAATAATTGACAAAAACGTTTCAAAATTATGGGCGATTTCTCTGACTATTTGGTTCCTTTCCCGCCATCTGTCTCACTCTGGTCTTCTGTCAGATCTGCAAACTTGATTACACCTGGGGATCACTGACTGGCTCCAGCGATATTGCACTTTGTCTTACCCAGCCGCACGATTTCCTTCCATTGTGAATCAAAGGGGATTCTGCAATCCATCATCTCTTTAATCAAAATCTCCAAGTCAATGCACATGGCATAGGACATATTCGGCATGTCGACTTTCACTATTTTGAACTTATTCAAAATTTCAAAGTATGTTGCCAAATATTCTACCAGACTTGGGCCTTTCAGATTTTCTTTTATAGCTTCAAATTTAGAATGGTTTATGTTGCATTGCATGAGGAGAGTATTGTAATCTTCATGATTGTATAATGAACCTCTGCCATTCCAAAACGATGGGAGGCCTTTGATAAACAATTGTTCAAATGCATCTTTAAATTCTTGTATGTTGTGCTCCATTTGCATAGCTTTGTTTTGGACCGATCTGAGCAAGTTATGTTTGGTGATGATTTTCTTAGCTGAAATTATCAATGCAGTCCTGTCTTTTACCTCGATATATTGAAGATCGATAGTTGGCATAGAATTTAGCAAGTCAATAACATTTTGAGCCCATTCTAAGGGATTCTTGGCTAACACTTCATTAACAACAACACACTTGTTTCGAGTTGTAGTAGCCACACTATCCTTGTCATTTATAAAATTTAGATAAACCCTGAATTTAGAGCTTCTGCAACAATAACATCCCATATGACATGTTTGGCTCCTTGCAATAATATTTTTCCCTTTAGCCTGGTTTTCAACTTTCTCACTCTCTCTTGCAAATATTGATTATCTCTATGAAGTTGAGCCATCTTCTCATCCTTCACCTTCATATCTTGTTTCAACTTTTCTATAACCTCGTTGAGACCTTCGATCTCCCCTGTTTTGATTCTTACCTGGGACATAGTTTGGACCAACTCTTCAGTGCTAGATCTAGCCTCTGTATTAGTAGGTACAATGACATCCATATCTGATGTTGTTGCATGTGCTTGTGACCAATTCTCTTTCTCTTTTTCCAACTGCAACACTTTATCTTTGTAATTGAGTGCCTCTTGTCTGAATGTCTCTTTCTCTTGTTCCAAAGCAGTCACTTATGTTGTTTGTGGATGGTCTGTAGGTGACATCTTCAGCCTTTTCTTTAAGCTTTGGATCATCTTATCCTTTTCATCCAGAGAAGCTTTCACCCCTTGAGGACCTTTAGACTCTAGCCTTTTGACTTGTGTCATCCAGTCTTTGTTGGATGCCTTTTCCTGTTTCAATTGTCCATCTAGTTTGAGTGCATGTGTTGTCAATCTTGCGACCCTCAAACCCAAACTTAGATAATCAGAATATAGTATGTCGTTGACATTTCTATGGAACTTTACTTTGTCAAGGGCACCAATATTTTCATAGTGCATTTTGATCTCAGATACCTTATCATCATCAACCACTTCTATGTTAAATGTTTTCTTTTCCACATCCCTGACCGAGAGTAAAGAAGCTTTAAACTAGGAAGTCTTTTCCACTCCAGGCAAAAGGTCCCTTATTTCATTGTTGGCCATACTTCCCTTCACAGTGTACTGGTTCATTAAATCTTCCTTAGACTGATAAACTGCCCCAGGTGTCTGGCTAAATATGTGTTTCCTGTTGCTAAAAACATTTGTGTTGCTTTCAGTTTGTGTCTTGTTTTTCGTACCTACTTCTTCATTCTTGGCTACACCTTCCACCATTTCCATGCATGTTTTCTTCTTGGGTTCTTCTTCCAGGTCGACTATTTGAGAGGATGATGTGATTTTCATTTTCTTGAGAATATCTTGCTGGATGTTGGTGCCCTAGGCCTCTGAACTGCTCCTCTTATTGTAGATGCTCATTTTAGGAGCTTTGACAATCAATCTAGGAGAATGTTTCTGTGTTGGGATCTGCTGGGTAGTTGGTTCCATTTGTTTTGCTTGATCATGCTGCATAGTGGCCTCCATATCTACACAGGTTTCTAAATTGGCCAACTTATCGAATCCTTCAACATGCTCGTGTTCATAGGGGCCTTGTTTGCTCGTCAATATTCTCTTTGATATGATCTAGTGCGGGTTGTATTTTCTTCCTTGCAACTGTGTGAACCCAAATTCACTGAGTTTGGATTGAATCTAAGGCAAACAGGACTTGTTCTTCACCACAAAGGGACCTACTATGAAAGGGAATTTTAGATTAGAAGCCTTGTGTGTTTTCAAAAAATGCTCGGTCTCCGAGATGATCCTTTGTCTTATGAACTCCAAAGCAAAGCTTATGAGGGTCAGAAAGACTGGTAAAATATGAGGTCCTTCCTGGTAGCTATAAACCCAAATCAGAGTGGATTGTATGAACAGCATCCAGTCGCCTATCCTGCTCTCTAGATTTGGTTGTAAACAGCTTTTCATTTCTTCCAGGACCCTTGGGAAGTTTGAACCAAAGATAAGACTGTACACCCTGGACATAATCTTATTGATGAAGATAAGCATGGTGATCCTTTTACATTCAATTGAAATGAATGCAGTCTCGGGAAATTCAGTTTTGTTAGATTCCGGCAATATCCTCAACAAATGGGTGTAATATCTGAAATGTCTTAATGAATTGAAATTCACCAACTGCTGATGCATATTGTCAATAATGAATTTGTCAAAACTGAGACCGAATGACTAACCAGACTCTGACATAAAGAAAGTCAACAAAAAACCTAACATGACTTATACCACAAACTTGTCATTGTCCAATCCTAAAATTTGACCTAATAGAGAACAAGCCCACTGGAATTCAATGATCATGATGCTTACACTGGCAGGTAATGACAGACTCTTTGAATGGTGCTCAGGCTTGACAATGGTTTGTAGAAACTGGGTTTTTACTTCTGGTGGGAATTCTCTATAAATTGTGATCATTTTATGTTCCTCGAAGGACTCTGACACTATGGAAGAAGACTCGGGTATACTGAGGGTGTGTCGGAGCGATGGACTATCTATTTCACATAAAACCTCTGACCCTAATTTATTCAGAATGACTCTTTCTTCCTAAGAATATCTCTCTACACACCAACTTACAAATTCAGGGAAAGGAAAGACTACTTCTACGACGTAAGGGGTGATGGAGGCTTAAGCCGCTTCGAGGAAAGGTAGGTGTGTTCCAACATTTTCCAACAAATTCGATCTGGACACGAAAACGGGCGAGACTATTATCTCTGTGTCGAACATGTTGGAGTCTCTATCAATTAGGGCTTCTTCTTTGGAGGAGATGTATTGCTCATTTACAGATAAGACAACATGATTAGCATCCATGACGAAAATACTTGTTAAGCAGCGAGAGAAACATGAATCTGGTTCAGTTCTGAGATTGAATTTCAAATGGATGCATTGCACCAAGTTTCCAGACGTTTGAATGCTTCAAATTATCATAAAATAATACCAGGGGTTCCTCCTTTTATAGGTATCTATTGACATCGGGGGTTGGAGAAAATGGTTTTAGGTGAACCTCTTTTCGCCCCAATATTCCTCTGAGGGCGCCATGCATCCACGATTTAAACCATGACGGTTTTCCTCGGCCCGCCCTTGATTCATTAATCTTTGTGCTACTTCAATCGTTGATATGATCCTCAGTCGTTAAACTGGACCGCTTTAAGATCTACAGTCCGCATTCACCCAGTGACCGTGGCATCGGGGGTTTGAGAAAGTGGTTTAAGTCAGACTACTTTTTTCCCCGATGTGCCTCTGGAGGTGCCACACATCCACCGATAAAACCATGACATTTTCCCCAACCCAGTCTCGATTGTTTAACCTTCATGCTATTTTGATCCCCGATATGTGCTTTGGCCATTGATCCGAACCATTTTCAAGATCAACGGTTCGATGAGTCTCACCCTTCACACTTTCGCCATATTTTTCCATACAGCACCAGATATAGCCTGGTCCTCTAAATTATCACATCTCCTTAGCGACATAGCCTTTCGCTAAAAATTTTGATACTCGAATACCATTTCGAAAATTGTTATTGTGATAACACAAGGCAATGAGACATTCCATTAATCTGCAACTACTAGACTTATGTCCATAGTTATGACATCTGAATCATTTTAGATCCCCTTATTGTAGAGGTGCAAAGGAGTTATAGTTTATGCTTTTAACTTGATTTACTATTTCCTTATATTTAAGGTTATAGTTCTTAACCCTCAAATTTTTCCTTCTATATGATCTACAATTCATAGCTTTGTGTCTGAAATTAGAGCATGTAAAGCAATAACCAAAGAAAATGTGAGGATACCTATTTTGATAAACCTTCTTTGGTGTTGTCTTATATTTCTTCTTGATGGGTAGAAGTAGTCCTCCGAAGTTCTGATCATTACTTGTCTTCTCTTCATCTTTCTTCTTGAATGTACTAAGGAGAGCAGCTGCATAAGATTTTGAGTTAACTTGGTTTTCTTCTTGAGAATAACCTATTCCATTTTTATTACTTGAATCCCTTTGTGTGGTAATAATCTTATCTAATACTTTAGAGCTATTTTCATATCTTGTTTGAATGAGTTTTGCATCAAGTTCTTTTCTTAGGTGAACTATTTTTGCATCCATTCTTTCATAGGTTATTTTGTTTTCTTTAAGAGACTTTTCCGGACTTTCTTCCATCCTATTTTCTTCTAGGATTTGGTTTTTCAGGTTGCTCATGAGTTTCTACATCTCTTTTTCTTTCTGTTCATGTTTTTCTTTTTGTTCAACTACAAAAATTTTCAGTTGTTTATATATGGTTCTGTATCTTCTTAATTCATCCAAGGCACTGAGAAGTTCTCCTTCCATAGTAACATGTGCTTCAACTTCTGACTCTTCCTCGTGCTCAATTTCTTCTATCTTATTAGGTTCTTCAATACCTAGAAAAAGGACTTCATCATCATCAATTTCACTGGATTCTGATGAACTATTGTTTTCTTCTTTTAAGTAAAAATTATTTTTCCCTTTGTAACACACCTTTTTGTAGTTCGGTTTTTCCTCCTTGTATTGTTTATTTTTGTCTTCTTTATCTTCAGGGTCCTCCTTGGGATAGGGACACTCGGATGCAAAGTGGCCAACCTTTCCACAATTAAAACATTTGAAAGGCAGTTTGCCTTTGTATTTCCCTCATCCTTTCTAAAGTTTTTTAATAAAATTGGCTTCTTCTACATCAGATTCTTCATGATGGCTAGACTGAGATTTTTGTTTCTGATTTTTTGTTTTCTTGAGCGCCTTGAAGGCTGCCTCTCCTTGTGGGAGGCTCTCATGACCTAATCTTAACTCATAGGTTGTGAGGATTCCATACAATTCATCCATGGTGATTTTATATATATGTTCTCGATCTTCAAGAGTGGACACTTTAGGATTGTATAGAATAGATAGTGTTCTTAGTGTTTTTTCAACTAGCTCATTGTCTGACACTTATACTCCCAAACTTTTGATTGCATTAACAATATTATCAACTCTTTTGAAGTACTCTGAGATATTTTCTTCATCCTTCATTTTTAGACCTTCATATTGTACTTTGAGAGTCTAGAGTTTGGCCCTCTTTACCTTGGAATCTCCTGCATATATAGTTTCCAATTTATCCCAGAGTTGTTTTTCATTATTACAGTTTAGTACTTTAGCAAGGATTTTCTTACTTAGTCCAGCTTGTAGTGTGTTTAAATCCTTTGCATGTTCCCAAAAAAATTTATTGTCTTTCACTTCCATGGGAGTGGACTTTGGAACATCATATCCCTTTTCAACTAATGTCCATACTTCCGGTCCAATGGACATTAGATATTTTTTCATTCTAACACTCTAGAATACATAGTCTTCACCATCAAATAGGGGGATTTTGATGACATAATCAACTGTTAATCCATTCTGATGTATATTTCTCTTCAAGTGATTTAAACCTTTTGTGAAGAGACCATCTTTGATACCAATTGAAGGATCATATCCCGTCACTGAGAGGGGGGGGTGAATCAGTGACACAATAATTTTATCAATTTTCTTTTGTTAATGCAAACAAATTTTAACACAATATTTTATCGTGGAACCCAAATGGGAAAACCACAAACACTTTCTATTAACTACAAAATTTGTTTTACATGTTACATAGAAGGAATATGTTCTTCCTCTTAGATCAACACCAACTGATCAGGATGCACCCACACCCTTGTTCACCAGCACCAACTGGTAGGAGGCTTCAACCCCCTATTTAGTCAACTACAACTGATAAGGAAGCACCAACTCCGTTGTAGGCTCCGACCTGCCCTTGCACCACCCAACCACCCTTATTTTCTGAATCTGGAAAACTTTTGTATCATGTCTTCATTGCATCTCTCTCTGCTTCTGTGATTTAATATATCTTTTGATTTGGACTGCAAATATACTTTTTTTCTCACCACTCTATCTCGTTTATATAATCTTCAAACTGGCGTGAGATATAACGCATTGTGTCCTTTCGTGTGGACCATTGCACCTCTTCATTTAACTTAACCATAATCTTTGTTATTATTCAAATCTTACCATGAAGGCTTTTCATAAATTGATCATAGATATGGATCAATTTCATCTTTTAACTTGAACCCAAATCTCTGCAATTATTGCAGAAACCGAGTTCTGCAGAGGAGCTTCCTTCGAACCATTTTCATATGACCGACAACGCAAACCATGGGCTTATCGATTTAAGCGATGTATAATATTTTGCCTTTAATTCTCTTATTCCATATGACCAACGACAATGACCATGCACTAGGCCAAAACGAGTGTTTGATCACTTATCAGAATTAACAGTCATGTTTTAATCTCTCGATGAGATGGATGATTGTCGCCACTTCGGGACTCTGGATATCCCATTTATGTTATCCTTTCACTATAATTAATCAACGGTCGAGAACGCTCCCGAAGTGTCCTTCAGATCGGATGACTCATGTCCACTTCGGGACTTCGACTTTCGAGACTTCGGGACTTAGGACATTTGTTGGTGGTGAAACTCCCGAAGTAAAACTCTTGGAGTGACGTAACTTGTTGACATCAATTATTGACATGACATGGGTCGAGTGTCTACCACATGTCACTCATATTCGTAATTTACACATACCTGAACTGTCAATTTCATCTTGACACTTTTCATTATCTGATTTTATGACATGTGTCCTTGTTGATGTGGTCTGCTAACGTACATCTCCCGATGTGGCACACTTTCATCTCCTTGATCTAACAGTCAAAATACTATCTAAAATGTATCTCAGATCGACGACTGAGAGTGACTTCAAAATTTCGGCCTTCGGAACTTTGGGTAATTTGATCTCTCCACTTCCTAGTTCTCCCAAAGTGAGATTCCCCAAAGTGTAACCTTCTTGTAACTTATAACTCGAAGTGAATGTTGTTCGTTGATCATGATCATAGTTCGATGGCTAGATTTGTATGCGATGTTTCTTTGCCTTGGTTTAAATCCACTAGCTCTTCTTCTTTGCTTATCCTATCCTTCCACTTTAGAGTGATCCAAAGGCTATCGGGAATTCAGGTATTTGAGATCTCATCCCTTTTTCCTTGCTTATCCTATCCTTCCACTTAAAGTGATCCAATGGCTATTGGGGATTCGGGTATTCGAAATCTCAGCCCCTTTGCCTTGCTTATCCTATCCTTCCACTTAAAGTGATCCATCGATCGAGAATGGTCCTGAAGCAGATCAACGATCAAGGATGATTGTGGGGTCCTCAACTAGCATGATGTTTAAAACTATCGTCGAGTTTTGCAATGGAAATTGCTCATTGGTAGTGGAACTGATGCCAACCATAGATCTATTGACGAGTGACCATCGACGGTCGATGTAGATTCTAGAACCATAACTTGCGCATGGTTTATCCCGTCATCCAAACTCCGCAATTGAAGTTGTGTGATTGTTGGTGGATCAGCCACAGTCGTCGATCTTTGAATCTATAAGATCTGACGGGCCTGACTAATTGCAGGATTGGAAATAACACGTTGTTTAATTATCCTTTCACTCTCCACAATCTATCCCTTTCGTTGATCTGGCGCTAGTGTATCCAAGAGTCCTGACTTAATCTGGCCGTTTGGTAGATGAACCAAAGTCGTTGATCTTTGAGTCGATGAGATCTAACGATCTAGACTAATTGTGGGATTGGAAATAGCATGTAGTTTAATTCTCCCTTCGCGCTCCACAATCAATCCTTGCCCTTGATCTTGCTTTCATATCCGACTGTCACAACTTGATATGATCGTTGACCAATCCTCCAATGGTCCTTAAGCCCACGGTCACTCATATGATCGACGTCCGTTACATGAGATGATCAGCACCGTCAATTTCTTGATCAAACGGTTGTTGACGCTTCTCACCATTTCCTGTGCACCGATCGACTTCTCAATACTTTCAATCGATCCCGACAACATTTCTACAATGCGCTCTTCCTTTATCTTCATTCGCTAACCCTCCTGAGATTTAATCTCTGCATACTGTCTGACATCTTCTGCTAATTGTTATACTACATATATTTGTCATGAACTCTGCATATTGTTATATTGTTTGACATCAATGACAACACATTAATGACACTATCTCCAACACATATTCCCTCTCATCTTGCATGCATTATGAATGGTATCCTATTTTCTTTTAAACAATCCCTCAGATTATCCCACTTTCCTCCGAGGCTCCAACACTAGCTGACCGAGAAATTTGTATGTTGAGATTCCAATGATTATCAATTGTAATGAATTCCTCTTAGTATCAGCAATTACCCTTGCACACTTATATTTTGTTTCCCCTGAAAAAATCAACTCAATTGGATGAAGGAAGGGATAACCAAAACCCTCGAGAAGGTTCCCTTGAGAAACATCAGGATGACATTGATACTCTCGGTAGCACAAATTACCAATACAAACAAAAAGGGTGAACCAAAACAAGTGGTAACCCTGAATCGCCAATTATTTCTCAAAAATGTTATTCGACAAGGAGCAAGGCTCATGGAAACAACCAAGAAAAAAGGAAGTCTCTTGTTGGGAGCTCTAATGATGGAGGTAATAAAAACCCTCCTAAAAAGGCTCTTGAAAAATTACATATAGTCCATGTTATCGCACAGCTTGTAGGTTCGGCAAAGTCCTACCCAAACCATAAGATGGAGACAACTAGGAGAATACCTACCCACGGTCACCTCATATAGGTATTCCCGTCACTTTAGAGGTGAAGTGATCACCTCAAGGGGGGAATCTTGGGTGACCCTAGGGGAAATGAGATGGGAAGTGATACTTATGAGTGCATGCCCCTATAGGTCAAGTTTATAAATGGAAGAAGGTTTGATAATGAGTCTCAAAAGTTGTCAAATGGTTGCCAAGAATTTTGAGCACCTGTAGACGATGATAGTACATGCCCTAGACACAAGAAACACCAAGTATATAAGTTAAGTGTTAATTGGACAAGCAAGTTAATATTGTTGTCCCTATTTGCAGAAGTCAACAAAGATATATATCAGTAAATAAATTATTATTAGAGCTACTAAACAAGACGCTAAAAGTCTTGTAAATTATGCAAGAGATAAGCCAGTAAGAACTAGTACAACTCAAGTATAAAAGCATAAGACTTTAGCATCAAAATAAAGTTGTTGTGAACAATTATTGTAGATATATATTTAGCCTTATGGCTGTAGAAAAAAATGTTACAGCAGAAAAATCAGCCACCAAAAATCACAAAGAATCCACCAAAAAAATGTGCTAGGACTAGTATATTATAGGGGTAAATTATTAGCAACTTTTAACGGTTGATATATGAGTTATAAGTAAGCAAAAGAAATATTTTTTGCAGCCCTAATGGCTGTAGATTTTAAGTTTTTCTAGCTCCAAGAATATTAAGAGAAATAAGATCCCCTAGAGGGTTTAGCAACCTCAAGGTATCCACAAAAGATTCCAACTTGAACAAGAATGATATCTCACCAAAACATGTTTACCAATGCAAACAATTTATTTCACCAATGCAAAAATTCAGATTAGTGCCTTTAAAATATGGGTGAGTGGAGTCTGAAAAGTACGAGTGAGATCAACAAAATCCCTAGGGGTTTAAATCCTCTTACTCCCTAGGGCATGCCAATCAAACTAGGGTAAAATTAGGAGGGTGTAGACACTCGTACTTCTTCTAGCAACCCTTGTAAAAAATGACTTATAAACTTAGAAAATAAGATGAAGCTTAATTGAGGGTGTATACAACATACTCCTCCTAGGGTTTCAACCAACAATGACCAAGAACAAGCAAGAAAGAGCTAGCAAATGCATATTTTCCTTACCAAATCCAAGAGAGAGAGAGACCAAACCCTAGTTCACCAAGAAATTACCATCCAAGATCAATAACATAAGCCTTCAAGAGGGGTGCACCTCTTTAGCTCAAGAATTCACCAAGAATAATTTGCACAAGAGAGAGATACCAAAAATTCCCAAGAGGGCGCAAATTTCATCCAATATATCTTCTCACAATGGGAGAGCTACAATCAAAATGAAATAAAGATAATCTCTATTTATACAAATCCTCTAAAATATAGTTTGTCCACATTCAAACTGTAAACCACAAGATAAGGGGACAATAACCCTTAATCTTGCCCCTTTTCCAAAATAATATTTTTTAATTCATAATTTGCACATAAGATAAACCCTAGTATGACTTCATCCCTCTCTAGGGTGATGGTTTGTCATTTTTAGGTTTTGTCATTTTTAGGTGGACGTTGAGCTTGAAGATGAATCGTTGGGCCTCCAAAGGCTCCTCCCTCATGTGATAGGCTCATATATGTCATGCAAAGGGTCTTCTTCCTCAAAAATTCCAAGTTTCCATCTCCACCACCAAACCCTAGCCCTAGGGTGACGTAAAGCCCTTAAAGGTGACATTTTAACCTCCAAAGGCAAGTCATTTGGCTTGTAGGGGCTAGGTAGGATCCTCCAAGGTGTCATCTAGGCCTAAAAAGGCATATCATCATCACCTGGCATGTGGGACCTGGTATCCAACCTGTGGGATTCAAGCCCTGAGGAAGCCCAAGCTAGGCTTGTCCTTCCAAAATTGTCCACCAACTAGGTCATGCAAAGACAATGAATATGCCCTCCAAGGATATCAAGTAAAATGCATCATGATGAGTAAATCAAATCAATAAAAGATTCATCTAAGCATGTACATCCAAACTACATCATCAAAATAAACAAGTGCTCAAAGACCTTATGCAATTTTCCAGGTTTAGGTATGGGAGGGTTGACAAAGCAACCTATTGGGTGAGTCGTACCTCAAGTTTAGGAGTGTTTCCTGAGTGGACCTCTTTCTAAGCCATGTGGATGAGGTGGCATGGATGGGGGAAATATTTTTGGGCATGGGGTTCATGACATACAAGGGATCATAGTGTCTCATTCACGAGTGCCTTTGTAGAGGATGTGTTGCACCTTCGTTTTCAATGCAACCTTTTTCCAAGCCCATTTCTTGCATTTTTTCTTTTTAATATGTTTCCAAGTTGAATCCAAGGTGGGGCTTCTACCTAAGCATGAAAAATAGTGCCCACATAGAATCTACCTTGGTCACATCATGCTTCCCCAAGTTGAAAACATGTGTGGGGCTTCTACCTAAGCATAAAAATAGTACCCACACATGTTCCACCTTAGTTGGCATTTGTATTAGTTATTTTTCACATGTCTCGTAAATTTCATACGAGAGACATTTCATTGTTCTGGGAATCCCTGGGTGAGCATCTAGAAGGTTCATGATTGGCTCTTATATTTTGTCAGATACAATCATATGGGCCTTCAGCGCCTTCTTCCCATGAAATGAGGAACAATCCCTTATTGGGTCAGTACACCTGAAAATCCCAAAAGGTAAGGAGATGAGGAGATGAAGCATGGAATTGATAAGTATGGTCGGGAATGGAACGATGACTCATCAAGAGGACCTCCTAGTAGAAAACCTATCCCTAAGGGTGACCCACTTACTAGGGTGCAATGTCAACCACCAAAGTGAAATAGGGAAAAGAGCATAATCTCCAAGCAAATGTTACATAATCAAAAGCAGTTATAGATGCAACAAACTCAAATTCCTCGAATTTTGAAATGACACTCACCATGATACCTAGCTTGTACCTCATGGAGCAAGACCCAATGTCTTTCGAAATCCAGTTGATGTGGTGGATATTGTCGTAATGAACCTGGAATTGTGGTGGCGAGGTGGGTCTTTGTCTATGCAAGTGGACACTGGTGGTCAAGTTGTCTCTCAGTACTCCATGTCTGCAACATGAGGGCCTCGAGACATCATCTCCTTAGTCATCCCTAGGAGTTGGGGATATCAGTCTCAATAAGTTAAAAAGGTAAAAGAGAGTATTGAAAAATAAAGTCAATAAGTACCAAAATGTGAAGTCATGGAAGTTGATGTTGAAATTGGAGAGCTCAATTGGGTTGAACAGCGACTGATTGAAAGTAGGACAGTGGCAGAAGAATTGGATTGTGAAGAGCCATTGGTTTTTCAAGAAGAATCAGTCAATCTCCACCATATTGCATTTAATTAGCATTCAAATAACTTCAAATCTTACAAGGGCTCGCATACCCAGGAAAATGACCCAAATAGAAAAGAGACAAAGTACATATGCACCTGACTAGTTTATTTGTTGTCAAACATGTTGTATGATCTTGTACGGAAACAGCATGACTATTACCTTGGCCTTGCTTTTATAATCTTGAGTTATAACCTAACCCTAATCTCTCAAGTGATTGACGGTTGAGATTACTTCTCACCTCACTTGAGATCAACGGATATTATTTAATTCACTAATGTTAATTAAAGCATTTTTTTAAATAAAATTGAACCCACTAATAAAAGCACTTTACTTTAATAATTAATTAAAGTAAAGTAAAGTATCGAGGTAGAATACTTTGGATGACTTCCACATGCTAGACACCAAGCCTATGTGGAAGTACCTTTCTCGCAACTCAAAGAAATTATAAATTGAGAAGGTAAATTTAAAAAATTAAAAAGTTGTTGAAAAATGGAGCTCAGAGATAAACATGACAGGAGTAAAACCTTCTAAGGTTTTGCAATTCCATCAAGCCATAGCAGATTCCCTTAAACACTTCATTGATGAAAAAGAAAAGGAGAACCTGGTTTTGAAGAAGAGGATAAAATATTTAGAGGATGCTCTGTTGCCCCAACCTTTGTTTGTTGAACCAATTTATGCAATTAGACCAATTAATGTGTTGGAGGATATACCATAATCAAGCTCAAGGTTAAAGGTGCTTCAAGTTTGTTGACATCTATTAGAAAGTACGTGGGAGATAACATTAAAAAAAGGTTCACTTTAATCCTTGACATTTGAGAACTAGCAACTAGTTCAACTACTCTCTCTTTAAGGATTTTAAATCTCAAAGAATATATCCAAAAGTATATAGAGAATGATGAGCATTTTTACGAAGTTGTTGGCACCTTTTCTGCCAAGATATCAAGCATGAACGATGTCCACAGGAGGGAACAAAATATTCCTTCCAAAGTTCGACTTAAACAAATAAATTCATGGTGGCTAAGGAGGATCAAGTGTTTACGAGAAATGTTTGTTGAGTGTGACACTATAAATTCAAAAAGAAGTGATTTGTTTCTTAATCTTGTTGAATTAACTAAAGAATCAGAGGGCCCACATTTGATAATGGACCCAATATTACTTTCAGAGGATCAAAAAAAAGAATGGCTTGAGGCCCTTAAAACCTCATGGGCTGCTGAATTCAACTACCTAACTGAATTTTCAAATGAAAAAGTTGAGAAATTACTAATTCATTATGCAAACAAAAATTAAGATATTGAAGATACAATTCACGAGTTAGGTTTTGAGTTAAAAGATATTGAAAGTGAGTTGTTCGATACCAAAATTAAGCATGAGATAACGATTGCATCCATGCAGGAGTACATTGAGTAATGGTTACAAAGTGCCTTGGTTAAAGTAATCGAGCCAGATCATCAAGAAGCACTTACAGCAGTTAGGGCACCTCCAATTGAGCGGCATACAAAAGAAACATCGACAAGCAAATGAGAGAGTTTTCCATCATAGTCTTTTCATTTATTTATTTGGTCCATGGGAGCCCCATCCTAGTTCATTTTGGACGAATGCAATTTACTTTCTGAATATTATAAAAAAAATTAAGACATTTGTATATTTTTTAGGTTCCCAAAGAACTATCTGGGATACATGTCTAGTGATTTCTCAAACTTTGAGTTTTAAGCATAATATTTCGAAAGTGTGTCTATCAAAATCCCTTTGAGTTTTGAATGAAAAATAATGTTAAGTTATATGCATACATGGTCCTTAATTTTCATTATGCGAAATGAAATGTTATGCTATGATGGAAGCAATGTCATGTGAAATTTCTCATTTTACTAAGTGAAATGTTTAAAATCTTGTATTATATCTACTATTGTGAATATCCATTTTTGAAAGAATCTGGTCCTTTCTCAGACATTCTTTGTTTGTGAATATTTATTTCATGAAGAGCCCGGTCCTTTTCAAACATTCTTTGCAATTTTTGTATTAAATTAAATAAGAGTAACACCTCTCTAAAAAATCATGAGGATTTATCCTTGCAATGTTATCTTTTAGACTCTGGACCATCTTAAAGATTAACAAAGTCATCGAATATATTTGTGTTAAAAAGATACCACATGCCTTGATTGGAAGTACACATATCTCACTTTGGCAAGTAATATGAAGGTAGGACTTCGGATAATCATAAATCTAAAGTTAAAGAACTTATGTAGAAATAAAATAATTGTATTCTCACTTAGTCCACTCTAAACCCCCTTTCATTCTTATCTCGTGGCCCTCATAACCCCATATTTTTTGTCCTTCATTTGCACTTGTTAGTATATCTATATTATTTATCAATATACAAATTACAAATCACATATATCTAGCCTATAAACATTTCATCATATGCATATACATTAATAATTAATAATATAGAGATCAAAACTTAAGTAATACATACTCAAAAGCTAAAAACAACCTACTTGAAAAAAGATAACAAAAACTCGTCATATACAATATCATATCGATAGAAACCTAAAAACAAAGGAAGAAAGAAAGCATGTTATGAATCACTCTTATCATAAACATTGATGCTAACAAAAAAATCACCTCTCTTTGTACAATTCAAATGATGGTTAAGTGTATATATGTAGGTTCACTAATGAGAAAACACGATAGTTGGTTACCCAACGTATGTGTTATCAATAAAACCTAAACTCCCTCTAAACATGGAATGTACTTTCTACTTTTCATTATCACTTATATGAATTATAAATCATATAATGAATCATAAACCACCTTCATTTATGCATAAGTTTCTATTAACTTACCAAAAAAACAAAACTCACCAAAACTACAAAAACCACAATGTTTTATGATAATAATAAA
>SNQJ01S0058119.1:24451-38169 GCA_010110895.2 Picea sitchensis
CTTTAATTCTCCTTAAGCTTGAGGAAAGGCTAAAGGGTTGGGACAAATGGATTCGGCAATTGGGCAGAGTTTCTTCCCTATCTTTTTTTTTCCTCCAAATGGCAACCCTACCCCTTCTTTTATAGGCTAGAAGGAGCTAGGGTTTTGGACGAACCCTCGGCCATGCATGGCCGGGAGTTTCAGTTAACTGACCCATAACTTTTTGTCCCATCAGCAACTTTCCATTTTTTGTGATTCTGAAGGCAAACGCGGGCTGTAGTGGGCCTGCTAGCGTTTACACGCGGGATGTAGTGGGCCTGCTAGCATTTTCTTTTGGATAAACGCGGGTTGTACTGGGCCTGCTACCCTTTACTTTTTAAAAATGGAGTTTTTAGAAGAGTTTTTCAGTAGTCTTTTGGCAAAGAAGGGATATGAGTTGGCCTGATGCCAGGTAAGCATGTGTGGTGAAATTTAGGGTTATAACAAGAAGAGAAAATTGTGTCAATCAAATAAGATGATAAGTAAAAACCTGTCCTTTTGTTGATGTGAGGCTCATATGAGGTGCATAATATGTTTCCATTAAGTATTTGTGACTAATTGAAAACCCCCCCTCTTCAACTATGAATTTGATAAGGGGCACCCATTCTAAATTGAAATCTATGTTGCCAACCTCTTCGTATAGATGGCAGATCATCATCGTGAGGAGTTGATATGGTCTCTTAAGGCACTATGTATTGTATATTTAATTGTCCCTAATGCGGAGCTCTATTTCATTGTCCCACCAATCTTCCAACATTTTTGTCCAATTTGGGTGCTTTTTATTGAATTCTTCCAAAAAATGCTTATTAAGGAATCAATTTCACATCAGTAGCTTATACATTTGATGCATGTTATCCACTCTTAGTGCATCTATATTCTTTCCTACTTGGTCTATGATCTCCTATGCTTGTGGGTTTAGATGTGTGCATTCCCATTAGGAAACATCGTTATATGGAAAAAGAGTTGGTCGAGCAGCTACAACATATAACCCACTTTTCTTGATATTTCCATACACCTCTGGGTTTCAACCTTTTGTTGGGAAATATTTAATGTTAAACATCTAGTATATCTCTTACCATGGGAGATACTTTTGTAGCCTGATATTAGCGTCGGTGTCAATTACGACCACATCTTTGGGATTCTTCATTTGAATTGGGGAATTTCATGTTGTGGGCTTCCTCGACGGCCTCTTACTCTAGACATTTTGTAGTTGGCGCACCTGTATGATTCAGAGAGAATTGAGGGTTTTTCATAGAGTGAAACAATCTTTTACAACATTTCCACATGCAACAAAATCCAAATAATTTAGGTATCTCATTTTATATGCTTATCACTCTGAAACCATGTGTAATAATTATTGTGCTTGAATCAATCAAATCTCACTGTTGTTTTTCCCCGAATGATCATCAAACCATTAATGCTCATTAATTCAAAGTTCACACAGGTGAGAATAGATATTGTATATCTTTGTGTGGAAGACTCATGCTTCACAAAGATAGCTCTGCAGGTGTGGTTGGAAATCATAGGGATCATGAATAATGATAGGTCGGGACTGCGTCCAAATATCTTATTGCGAGGCTTGCGAGTAAGCATTTCACAAAGTAGGTTTGCAAAGACAGGTTTGTGAAGAAAGGTTTGTGGACATAGAGACTTTACAAATGATTTCTGGGTTTTCTTTTAAATCATGTGTGCAAGAATCCTCCAACAAGGTTTTGCGGGAGCTACTTTTACAGGATAATGGTTGCAGGTAAGACTCTATGCACATTAATTTAAGTATGCTTGCAAGAGAGACTCTAATTGGTTCGTGTGTCATGGGATGGAGGTAAATCTGTAGGGATATTTGGTACAATGGATATCCCATGTGCGATAATTATCCCACAACCTTTGTGGGATAAATAGGTCTAACTATAGAAAAGGATTTATTGCACTTACAATATTGATTTTGATTGGTTCAAAGAGTACATGGTTTAATAAATATTGAGTATTTTGAATAAAATAAATCTTGCAAAGAAGGTGACTTTGCATGCTTCTGTCATGATCATATTTCAGAACTTCTTACGAGATGAGAATTGTAAAACTTATGGTGTTAAGGCCCTGCACAAATAGGAGTTCCCTCGCAAGGATGACTGGTTCAAATTCTGAGAGGAATTTAATCAGGTAAAACATGGGTTTACTATAGTATATTTGTTCAAACCTTGGAACGCACTCTGCATCTTAGGTAAAAAATTAGTAGGGGGCCTATTCAATTTCATCCCAAAGAATGAAATGTAATAGGAGTTGTTGTGGGTACAACAGGGTTTATCTCCATTTTACAGAAAGGGATAACAATTCACAAGAAATCCTACAATTTTCTTATTCTCCTTCAACATTATTACAAATCCTTCTTCTTTTCCAAGAGAAAAATGGACTTTGATAATTTTACATTGTTTTGAACTACCTCAACATTCTAAGGAGATAATAACTCTCTAGATACAATAATTTAGGATATGGGCACAATTCAAGGGGTAGGTTGAGAAAAGATCTCAACTATACTCATGAAGATCTCAACATTCCCCTTAGACTAGGAAACTACAATGTTATTCAACTCTCAAATTCATATTAGTTTCCCATTACAATAAAAATGAACTATACAAGAGCACATAAGCTCAAAATATGTATTAAGCATTTTATTTTATTTTTGTCATTTTGCCCAAAATTTCAATGAGCCATAACTTTTGCATATGAAGTCCATTTAACCCTATTTAAATTGTGTCAAAAATCTTTGCATGAGACCTCATCGTGTAGACAATTTTCAACAGAAAATGGAATCAACTTGAATTTTTCAAATGTGAATATCTTCTTGGATCAATTTTGAACTTTGTATAAGGGCCTACCACTTACAAAAACATCATTTTGTTCCCTTAAATCCTGAATTTTTCTCCCATAATCCTAGAATCATATATCATATGACTAAAGTTTAACAAACTTAGACATGCTAATAACACTTATACCATGTGACCTCAGTAATGCTTATGTGATAAATATTTCCAGTCCCAATTCATGGATTTCCTAATGATGTAATAAGTGTCTAACGAACGTGTCTCGCAATGACAAGCGTAAGTAGAGGTAATCTAAATCTATGAGCTTCAAAGGATTTTCTTGATGTTAAATGCTAAAGTGTATGAAAATAAATAAATTTAACTACGCATATTTCTAAAATTGAGGGCACTTGGAATTGTATTTTCTCACATATATGAATAGAAATGCCAACTATAATGGAGTGTTTGAGGATGGTTGTGCTTTTGGGGAGGATGTCGAGAGCACCAATCTTAGCCAAACAATTATGAGTGAGTTAACATTCTCTTATTTGGAAAAGTAAATGGAATACAATGCACGATGAGCTGGTGAGGTTGTTGCTTCTAGGGTTGCAATGTTAGGCATTTAATGTCAAACTTGAGGTGAGTTGATAATGAAATATTGTTTCAAGCATATGCCAGGATTTATTTTTGGGTTACCATATAATATAGGTTTGTTATTATTTGAATTTTTCCTCATCTCATATCCTATTCTCATTAGTGGTTTTCATTTGCATTTGCAATTATCAATTTGTAGGAAATAACACATCTGGTGGAGGCACCGAGGCCCACACCCACTTTAAGGAGTATAAGGTCAAGTTTTCAAAGAGAATGATAGAAAATACATGTAGATCCTCTTCCTATACTCTCCTTTTCTTTCTCGACAAGGACCAACAATGATACTAGTTCCCTGCCATCACCAATGGGGGTGATGATTCTACCCACAAAGTAGTGAGGGTGTTTCTTACAAATCCATGCTCTCATGCTTCATTTACATGTTATTATATCAAATGGTAGTGGTGATTCTTGAGTGTAGGGACATGCCAAGAGAGTGATGGTAAGCACTATTGTAAGGTGTGGTGATTCTGTAGGAAATACAAGTGGTGGTGTGGTTGATAATGAGTGTGGTCACATGGGCTCTAAATTCCCAAGGTGAGGTGAAATCGTTGTTCATATTGAAGGCATGATGGACCATTTCTCTAGCCCTGACTGTGTATGCCATCTCCCTAGACATAATAAAGAATCACCAATAACCCACAATATACATGCTTATGAACATTGCCTACCTCTCCACACTGGCCTTCTTATACTTTGTCACGACTATAGGAAGCACCATAATTGGAACCATTGTCACTAGATAAAATCTAGAAGAGCCCCTCTTGGATTATGAAAGGGAGTTGTCTAATTGTTTTACGTTTTATAGGAAGAGTCCAACGAATGCGATTATGTGACTTCATACAACTAGGATGAGATTGTGAGCTTGACAATTCTACCATCACTAAATCCCATATTGGCCAGGAGTACCAAGATGTCATTGGAGCTCAAGTACATCCCATTGTTGGCATCTAAAGATCAAGGTGAGAGATCATATAACGTGCTCAAGCATAATTTAGAGAAATATAAGGTGAAGATCCGAGCGAGTAGCGTTCCTTAACCAAAGCTATTTTCATGTTCTTCTATAAGGAGGCACCAAAGAATGGTATTTTGGAAATCATAAATATGACATTATTCTAGTTCTCTCGATTGACAAGCAATAGATATAGAAACAAAAATTGCACCAATGATTTATTGGTTGCAGGCTTGAACCCATACATGAAGCCCTCACAAGTAGAACACCTTAGGACACAATTATTACTTCCCAAATTAGATTTATGTTAAATCTCTATCCATCAAATACCCAGAGGAATCCAATTTCTTAAAGTGTAAATTTATTATTATTATTTTGTTTTATTTTATTATTTAATTTTTAATTAAGTCCATTTTATTTATTATTATTTGTAATTATTGCTTGTGTTTTTTAATTAAGATGATTTTATTTTTATTAATTAAGTAGACTTTATTTTTATTATTTTTAAATGCATTGTTATTATCTAACGCTAATGCCTAATCACACTAACGCCTCAACATCTCCCCCATACTGGATTGTAGAGCACCTGACTACTCTTGATGCAATAAACATGTTGTAAAAGAAACTAGTTGTTTAAAAGTTTTTTTAATTTAGTAATAATTTGGTATGAACTAGTCATATAATTTATTTGGAAACAAAATGATAGAGAAGCAGTCTTATCAGTGTATGTTGTAGTTTAAATGTTTTATAAATTGGTCCTTTTTCAGTCACTCAAAATAATGAGAAGGAAAAATAATAGTTTAGGTTTGAAATACCGTAAGAACCATTTTGAATTGAGAGAATTGTAGATATCATATGTGAACATTGCACAATATGGTTGTAGTAGGGGTAGATAGGGGTGTTGAATCACTTTTTACACTAAAAACAACAATTTCATCAATTCAAAATCACAATTTTAACAAAAGATTCTTTAGTTAGATTCCATTGACGAAAAAACATAAAAGATTTAAAAAATATAGGATGTTTAGCCTTCTAAATTTATGAATGTACATTATAAATTTCACACAAATTATTAAAGCATTAGTTTTTAATTTTTTTTCCAAGGAGAAAATTGTTATTTCCATTCATAAATTAAATGGAAATTACACTTTTCATGTACTTATTGTACTTAACATTTTTCATGGAAAAAAACATCGCTACCCCATTGACCTATTAATCATCTTCAACAAAAAATAGAACTAGACAACGATAAAAACTCTTGATAGTATTTACTAAATTCAAAAAATAAGTTTGCACATGCCTTTCATACAAGTCTTTCAACATATTAATTAAAGAAAAGACTTATTTATTTTTCTGCCCAGGGATGATTTTAGGGGCTAAATTTCGTTCATGGGCTAATTTTCCATGGTTTTCCCAAAAAACAAATTTCTATTCTAAAAATGATTTACCCAAATTCTCTAGGATAAAATTATTTTACCTTAAAAATTGACAAAATTTTATACAAACTATATAAAATCCTTAGAAATTTGAATATATTTACAAAAATATCGTCAAACATTCTATAGTTGGAATATGAAGGATTAGTAAGGTTCACCAAGGTTTCTACATTTTAAAATAAATTTCCATCCTTAAAATCATCCATGCCTAACACTAACTAAATACTCAACCAAAGTAGAACCATAACAAAAAAAGAACCCCCATGCTTTACATACATAATGTATGGACTCATAAACTAAAAGAGGGGATGGTATTGTTGTCTTCTCGTGTTTCCTCCTAAACCATGGTACATCTAGGTACATGTTGGGCTTCCTTTTATAGTGTATCTACTTCCACATTCATCTCTTGAAAATGATGAGTGAAGGAAATTACTTCAAAGAACTTTATCACCTCTTTTAAATGATCTCCTAAATGCTTGAGAATAGTGTTTCGCAGTGGAATTGAGCCTTTCATCTAATTTATAATCATACTTGAATCTCCAAAAATATAAATATGCTTTACATTATTATCTAAGGCATATTTTAAGAGAAATTTCAAATCCATAAATTCAAAAAAGTTGTTAATCTCGATTCATAGGCCTACTTTAAACTTAAAGTTGAGTATTTGATAAATAGAAGAAATCTCCTACACTACTAAATTTTGTGGGACATTTCCTTGCACCATTATAAAATCCCCATGCTTGTGATTTATCAATTTTCGAATTCCCTATTTTCCTATGGCTCCTTTGTTTAGAAAGCACTTTACATCTTGAAAAGACAAATCTCATCTAAGAGAAACATTAAAATGGAGGATGAATTTATCAAAAATATATAAGAGTTCTTTGCAAACCAAACACCTTGAATTATAAAACAAGCCAAAGACTTGAAGTCCCTTAATTAGTTTGTGTTGCACCATTCTTTCAAGTATGCTTCAATTAATTAACCATCCCATACACCTATGACTTTTGACCCTTATAACTTGTGTTGCCTCTATTCAAATATCAAATATATAAGGACATTGTTATTAACATATGCAAGATCATTTCTTCATCCTTTTTTCAAAGCATACATATCCTCAAACCCTATATACTTATTTTCTACACTACTTCCCATGTTAGAGATTTATATTTTATCACCAACAGTAGGAAAATATGTGTCTTCTTTGGAGCTATTAGTTTCCAAACCACTTTCCAACACTAATTTGCATCTTGAATATAAGATGAAAACATGGCTCTATACCCCAAAGGATGGTGTGTGCTCACATGTTGTCTTATTTTGGGACTATAATAAAGTATCCTTCTCATCCTTCATATCTAAATGTGTTTTACATTATTATCCAAGTGACATTTTAAGAGAAATTTTAAAGCCATAATTCAACAAAAATCTCAATGCCTTCCCCTAGGCCCACTTTAAACTTAAACATATGGGTATTTGATAAATACGAGCAACCTCCTGCACTACTAAATTCTAGGGGACCTTTCCTCACACCATAAAAAAATCCCCATGCTTATGATTTATCAATTTTCAAATTTATTGTCTATCAAGGGCACCTTTGTTTAGCAAGCACTTTACATTTTGAAAAGGTAGATCTAATCTCGCAGAAACATTAAAAATGAGAAATGGATTTATCTTAAAGAATACTAGAGTTCCTTGCCAACCAAATACCCTAAATGATAAAAGAAGCTAGAGCCTTAAAGTCCCTTAATTATTTTTTGTTGCATCATTCTTTTGAATAGGCTTCCACTAATTCACCAGCCCATACATTTTTTTACTCATGTAACCTATTCCACTTCTATCCAATATGAAGTTCACAAGTACATTTTTATTAACATTCATGAGATCATTTACTCGTACTTTTTGTAAAGAATACATATCATCATACCTTGATTGTTTCTTTTCCGCAATACTTCCCATGTCAAAGATTTATTTTTCATGGCCAACCATAAGAAAACATGTGTCTTCTTTGGAGATATTAGTTTCCAAACCACTTTCCACCACCAATATGTCTCTTGAATATTAGATGAAAACATATCTCTATACCTAAAGGATGTTGTGTACTCACCCCTTTTATTATTTTTAAACCATGCTAACATATATTCCTCATCCTGGAGTCCAACATGATTCCTATAAAGACTATCCACATATTCTTTCCATAGATCAACATTTTTGCCTTCGAGTCCCAAAGTTTGAGTAGTCATCCATCCTTGTTGCCATAAGGTTGTTCTTCCCAGATATGCCACCTGACTTAGAGTATAAAATCTTATTTCTTGAATGATCTCTATCTGATAATTAGGGAGCCTAAATAATCTATTACAACCCATCCAAGTATCAATACCAATCCTTACTTGTTCACCATTTTCCACCCTCCAAGCTAACTAGTTCCCAATCATAATGAAAACTTGTACCAAAGCTTTCCAATGAATCAAAACATTGTTTATATTATGTTTTCTCTATTATTTTCTTTCACTGACCCTCATTTGTAAGAATTCTCCATTTACTTGGCTACTATTGATTTTCCAAAATAATGAATGTTTTTTAAACCTCAACCTGCATACTCTCTTGGCTTGGATATGTTCTTCCATTTTACTAAGGGAATACCCTTAGTTCTTTTTTGGATTTTCCATAGAAACTTGAAGCACAATTTCCTATTTTTTCCAAGACCCCCTTTAAAATATATGCTAATGAATGCCAAAACAATGTTATTGCTTCCAAAACTATCATTACTAATGTCAGTGTTCCACCAATTGACAACCATCTACTATACCAATGATTGATTCTTGCCTCTATCATTTTCAATAACCAAGACCAATGTATTTTCCCATAGCTATTTGGTTTTATAAGAAAACCAAGATATTTGAAACCTTCTTGAAAGTATAAATATTTGTATAAAAGACTTATAATATTTATCTTTCTAACTCCTAATCTAGGCCATTAAAGAAAATTGTAGATTTCTTAACATTGATCTCCATACATATAGCCAAACTATATAATTCTAGAATTTCTTTCATTTTTCTTGCTTTGTTTGGAGATCCATTACTAAACAATAGCACATCGTCAACAAATAGAAGATGGGATAGAGTTAAATCCCTACATATTTTAACTATTGAAATAACCTCGACCCTTCTAACTTCTAAAATAAGCCTACTTAAACCTTTGGCAACAATTAAGAACAATAAGGGTGATAAGGGGTCTCCTTGTCTCAGTCCCCTTGTAGGATTGAATAAATTGGATGCAAATCCATTACTTAGTACTTCATATGAGAATAATGTTAATAATTCCATTGTCCATATTACAATTGGAAGACTAAGAACCACATGGAGGAACATCAACCTGATGTAAAGCCAACTAGCACTATCATATGATTTTAATAGGTCAAATTTCATAACCATTGCTAGACTTTATTATTATTATTATTATTATTATTATTGAATTTAAACCTTCTTGTGTTGCTCCTATAGCATCATGTATCCACATTCCAATAAGAAACCCAAACTTCTCTTGTGATATTGCTTCTGAAAAGAATTATTCACCCCAACTGCTAAACATTTTTCTGTTATTTTATATATACTGTTACATAAGGATATTGACTTGAAATCATCAAAGGTTTCTGAATTTTACTTTTTTGGAATAAGAGATGAAATAATAGAGTTAAAATATCCCAAAACTTTCCCAATATCCCTTTCCTCTTCAATTACCCTTACTAAATCCTTTTCTAGTAAATCATATAACCTAGTGAAAAAATATATCGATCACTCATATAGCCCCAAAATCTCAAATATTTTGAAAGAAACTAAAATTGATTTAATTCCTCCTTCAAGACTTCTTCCATCAATATTTGGTTTGCGTCCTCTGTGACACATGGGAAATATGATCTCGTCTTCAATATTTATGCAATATAGTTCTATCTGGTTCTTTGCAAATATATTGAAAGTGAGAAACTCCTATTTTAGATCATTCCTTAATTTTTCTAGCCTTACTTCCATAAAGCTTTTTCCATCTCCCATATAATATTGATCATCGTATGGTGCTTTGCATAATTATGGAAGAATTTTGTATTTTTTGTCACCATCTTTTAAATAGATTTCCCTACTTTTCATTCTCCACTCCATCTCCCTCCAATCCAATATCTTTTTCTTTGAATCTTCCATCTTCCTTAAACTTGTTTTTTCTTCCTCGGTGAAAACCCCAACCTCATTCATCTCATACAATTCAACTATCTCACCCTCTACCTCCTTAACATGACTACCCGATTTTTTCATAATGTTTGTTCAATGCCCAAGCTAACACTTCCTCAGCTTTTTTAATAATTTTTTCAAATTAGTAACATGTTGGTCACTGGAAAACTCATAAAAGAATACCTAAGTCTCTTCTACTAGTTCGAACACTCCTTATTCTCCAACCAACTATGATTGAGTTTGAAAGGGCTAATTGGCTTTACATATTATCTTTCTAATTTAATGAGGACGGGTAAGTGATCTCAACCTCCTCAAACCTCCACCCAAGATCTAACCCTATCTGACTCAAACATCAATTTTAGCTACCAAGAATATGTTGAGTTTCTTTGAGACCCCAACTTCACATGATCTATTATTTCTCTCAGTAGGGACTATTTTTATAGGTTTCACATCTACAATCCTAATTCTTCTATCTTATACCTGGAATAATCTGCCAATATGTCCATCTTTGCCACTTGTCACTTCCCCCCATACCTATGATATGTTTAAGGTGAAGTATAAATCACCCCCAATAATCACCCTCTCATTTTTCATTCAATCTAGAGTAAAAAAATAATCCCAAAATGACTTTGTTTTATCATAAGGACCATAAAAATTAATAACAAAAAACTTATATCCAAGCTCTTGAAATACAAATTAAGTCCATATACTTGATACAATGAAAGTGGAATTAAGTAATGGATCATATTTATTCCACACAGTAAGGATCTCCCTTGAGTTCTCCTATGCATCAATTGATAATAAAAAAATCCATTCCTTTAAAAGTTATTCTAGGAAGCCAAACCCTTTCCACTCCTCTCCCATCATTTATTTCCATAAGATCACATCCAATCTATGTAGTTCAACTAATTTATCCATGGAAAGTGTTTGGAAGGAATTTCCCCACCCATTGATATTGAGGGATAAAATAATCATCGAGTAATTGTGGACGGGGTTTGTCCTGCACTAAGGACCCCTTTGTTTGATTTATGTTTCCATTGTTGAATTTTCTATAGGATTTTTTCTTGAGCATGTTGGAGGAAGGACTTACTACATGTTGTTGATGAGGATGTATCCTTTATTAGATTTAAACCTAAACCCCCCTCAATGCTCCCTTCCCCAACATCCTTTCCTCCCTTCCTAGGTCATAGTTTGTACTAGACTTGGTATAATTTTGCTAATGATTCTTTGAGCCAAATTTAGATGGGTTAAGTGTTGAATAGCAAGAACCGTCATAGTTTGACTTAGCATGTTGAAATGAATAATTATAATTTTTTTCCAAAGGGGAAATAAGGGTAAATTGCGCCATTTTTTATTTCCCTACTCCCCCATTCCCCCTTATACCCCTTAATATTTTTCTACCATCTCTATTAGGGAGGGCCAACTAGCCTTATTATTGAAATCAAAGCTATTATTTTTAGAGGAAAATTAGAATTTGAATTGAGGATTATTGACTTACCTTTTGAAAACTTGTAGGTTGGAGTTTTTACCCCTTTTATCCTTTAAACATGCCCCTTAGAATCAATGTTTTGAGGTGAGGGACTCTACCTTGGAATTTTTCGTATCTCCTTTTTACTTCCTACTTCATGCTCTAGAGAGAACTCGTAAACATTTAACATTTTCCCTTAACCTTAGTCACCTTGTTTAGGCTAGGGTGTTCAATAGAATGCGATAAATATTTTTCTTCCATGCCACTTGAAGATGCATTTTCCTTTCTTGAAACTCCCCCTTTTCCCCTATCTCCTATACTCCTAAATATCTTATATATCTAGAGTTTGCTAAGCCCCTATGTGGCTCATTACCCCTTAATTTGGGGCATATTATTAGTAATGTTATTTTATTTATGACAGTTTAGGCCGTTGGGTTTATTAATTATACCTCCTAGTCTCCTATTTTTACCAAGGAGACATTTTCATATTCAATCATCTTGTACTTGAACATTTTAAATCATCTTGTACTTGAACATTTAAGTGGGGTAAAAGGAGGTTGCCCCCTCGAAGAGGCTTATTATCTGAAATTATCTCTTTTTCAAGGCATTGAGTACTTTTTTCTGAGGTTTTTCTATGCTATATTGATATTTGGTTCTTAGCATATGGTATCAGAGCTCAAAGTCTTGGGGTTTCGCTGCTACATCTGAGGCACCTTGTAATTTTCACTATAACTTTTTTTCTACAATGTTTAAGAAGGAATGGCTTGGAGGATATTTAGCAGACGGATCAAGGAACGTTGGGTTCAAATTTCAGCTCCTGAGGCCTTATACTTTCGGAGATACAACCTATACAATATAGGGTTCTGGAATCATCCTGAACTGAGTCATTGTGGAATTTTTGCTATAAACATTTTTCCTAACGTTTCAGACCTTGAAATTTGGAGGCTATTCACATATATTAGTAAGGTATTTGTGATAATAATTTCATCTTCTGGGTCATCTTAAATTTTTAGATACACTCTGTGTAAGATAGGGTATCTGACTAGTCCTATTGACTAGTCTCAAGAAGGTGTTCCAGGTAAAACAATCATAACTTCTTCCTATAGTATCCCAATTGAGTGGGACCGGTTTCATTGGATCGGGGATAGTATGTAGTATTTCTGGTACTAGTTTCATAATTTTATGTCAATTATTTTGTGCAAGGCACGCTATACAAGTAAGATCTCCTGGAAAGGGAAACAATTGGCAAGTTGTGGGGAAGTTACCATAAATTCGACTTGGCACATACAATTTTGATTAGACTTGTGGCATTGCAGAGAAGAAATATCAGAGAACTGCATAAAAGAAAGTTTCATACCCAGAAGGGCCGAATCTTGGGAGATACAATAGAATAAAGATTGTCTAGCAAAACCACCTCAAAATCAAGGTTCAAAAGTGATACTTGGACTCTTGATGAAGGTGAAGAAATGCGTAGGGACATAAATGATTTAAAAAACAAGATAGTAACAAAAGATGAACTACAAGAGATGGAAGCTAAGTTGGAGGCAAAGATGGATGGTTTAAAAGAGGAGATCATGGAAGTATTGAAAAATTATGTAACAGAGAAGACACCTGAAAGTGAAAATGCATCCCATGAAATTCATGATGACGACACAAGGAAGGTGAATCAAGAATGGAGAAACTCCAACTTTGGGTTGAAGACCAACCACATTCCTAAGATCGATATGAGTAAGTTTGATGGCAAGGATCCAATCACATGGATACTTCAAATGGAGCAATTCTTTGATTTACATAATGTGCCACATACACAAAAGGTACGAATTGCTTCTTTATATTTAGAACCTAATCAATTTGTATGGTATTGATGGCTTTGTTCTCATAAATCACTCGTCACTTGGACAATTTTCACAGAAGAAATGATAGCACACTATGAGGATACAAGGAGCAATACCTTCTTTAGCCAATTGTTAAATCTCAAGCAAAAGGGTTCAGTTACTGAGCACATTGAGAACTTCCAAATATTGAATATAAAGGTAATCGATATTCCAGATGAGCACTTGATTGATGTATTCATAGGAACTTTAAAGGATAACATTCAACATGAGGTTCGCCTTTGGGAACCCAAATCATTGGGGAATGCATTTAAGGTGGCAAGAAATGTTGAAAGTAAAAATATGGCTA
>SNQJ01S0058119.1:44613-64142 GCA_010110895.2 Picea sitchensis
TTTTGGCAAGTTAGAGATTATATTATTTTTAGAGAACATAGTACTAAGTATATATTATTCGACTTGTTGCTTGGACTCTTGAAAATGGAAACTAATGGCAACATTGGGTCTTATATAACATGAAAATTATGTACGGGGGGAAATCAAATGTTTAAAGTTGCTAGATTGGCAACATAACGAACTTGGATTTAAAACGTACCTATAAACCACTGAAACTGAAATGAGAGGTAAGAAAAAACCATGGTAGAATATTGGAGTTAAACACCAGACTGACCGCTATTGTCATCGCCATAAGGATGAACATGCCCTGTTGAAGCGTACACACATTGACGATGACATATTGGACAAGGTTGACATGATTGTTGGACAGATAACGAGTCGAGGAGGTCAGGAAGCCGACAATCCATCATCTCCTGGCGAAAATGTTGTTCTGCAATATCCCTGTGAAGTTCGAAGATCAATTGGAGCTGGTCTTCAGAAAATCGAGGTAGAGAATTATGCTCATTCATTCTACTGGAGTTGTCCATTGGAACCTGTGAGTTGCTTGTTGTGGCATTGTTGTGGTTCAAAGTAGGAGGAACATCTATTGGTGACCTTCTTGATGTGGGTGAGGTTGGAGCTGCCAAATTTTCTTGAATTTGTTCAGGTGGAATTTCCTCTTCCACAATGGCATATCCCCAAACCTCCTCATCACGTTGTCTTGACACGGGGGAAGAGGAAAGTGAAGAAGAATCTGAAAGACTGGACGATGGGATAGGTGAAGAGAGATGGCCTACAAAATCGTGGTAGGACCCCTCCCTCCGCAAGGTTTACTTCGTTCACGAGGCATCACGATGAGAGGGATGAAATAACTAGAAGGGGAGTCGAAAAGGACTAAAAACAAACAAGGAGATGATGAAAGAGGAGAAGAGACGGATGGAAGTGGAGACAAGTTTGCCAATGTGAACAAGAATGAGGCAAAAATAAAGCCAGGGTAGTGTAAAATGTGCGATGGTGAGGTTCGAGGTCCATGTAAGAGCCATTCCACTACCATAAATGGAATTCACCATATGTGTACCAGACTTAATCACGACAACCATTGATAAGACCTAAAACTTAATGCAACACATGAGAGCAGATCACGAGGGTGTAGTCTGCATAAATGAGTCGTCTTGGATAAGGAGGCGAGAGCATGGAGAGGACACCAACATCCAAGTGTCGTTATTTCTCCCAAAACTAAGTGACACCCCTTCCATAAATTTTACTACCCATTTTAAATATAAATTAATTAATATATTATTTTATAAAAAAAATTTAAATTAATTTTAATATTATTAACCATTTTAACATAATTTTTTAAATTTAAATGTATTATTTATACAATAATTTTTTTATTAAATTGCATTCCACATCTCTTTCTTCTTTCATTCTCAATTCCATGTCATCCTCCCACTTACCTACTTTTCCACACATATTTTATTTCGGTTTATGACATATTCAATTTTTTATTCACAAAGTAATACCTTTTATTTTGAATTGTCCTCCTAACACTTATCTACTTTTCCTCAATATTTTATTTGTAGTTATCACATATTCCATTCCTATCCTCCTTTCTCGATTCTCACAATACCTTCGCGTGCAAGGAATCGTTTTCAAGAGATATAAATTCAAGATTTTATATAAAAGTTGCGAACATTCATAGGTGGTACATGAAGTACTATCGAACATGATTGAAAACGTGTCTCAACAATCACAATAGAATTATACAAGGAATGTAAAATTTTGTAAAATTTTGTATAATTTTTTCATTTTATAAGTATGTTTTTATCGATATTTGAGGCCGGTTCATCATTGAAATGTTCTATTTCCTTGGACTCCCTTGTTTGACACCTCTTCAAGCTGCCAATCTTCTTCTACAACAATTTCTTCGTGCTCACCATATTCTTCCTATTTCATTGGCTCACCTTCTTTTGTCATGCCATGCCTTCTTCGTGATCTCCATCCTCTTTCTACTCTAGAACACTTTTAGATACATATTTTACAAGCTAAAAAGTGGATCTTATCTTAAATATGGTCAACATGTTCTATTGAAACTAACAATAAAATACCTATTCACATTGACTTGGAAGGACAAATGTCTCCATACTCGACTTGTGCCTAGTCGTATTAATCATAGTGAAACCATTGTCACAGTAAATAACATTGCTTTCAACACCATGTAGCAACAATGTGTACCACCTGACCTCAAATAGGTACCAATCACGTGCTTTTCTCCCACCAAAATCACCTTTTTGTCAATATTTTTTAATGTTTCTGACAACGTTAGTAGAAAATGTAATGTTCCTTACAACATCTTCCATTGCATTGCTCTCTTCCTATGTTAATAACAATGGGTGAATTGTTGGCTGCCACCAGAAGAAGATTGACTTAAACGGCACTTCACATTGGCTTCTTTGATGTCACTTATAACTTTAGCAATTTGATATTTGTTATTCCTTCCATCTAAAATTCTCCATAGACATTCTGTTACATTTTTCCCAATACACATTGTGTCAAACAAATCAGATACTAGAAGGTGCTCATAGTATGCGAGTTGATTAAATTGTATGGAAAATCATTTCATACCTTAGGGAAGCCCATTGAGCCAACCTATTGATAACATAAAATGAATCATACTATTGAGCCAACAAGTTACACACATGTAATTGAAACCAATTGCTTATCATGAAGACTTCTATCATAATCATTTTCCACCATTGAGGTGTTGTTATTCATAGGTTTTTTTCTATTCTCTTCATTACCATTGAAAATACAGTTTTTAGTTGTTTGGTATGGGTGTTGTTTTGGGAGGAAATGTTAGTACTCATCATACACCTCATTTTCTAAATTACTTGAACATCAAGATACAATTTTTTGACCACATATTGGACAACCATGTTTACCTTTTCTTTAAATCCCTACAATATATACAATAGTGTTATTAGTAAAGTGTAAATAATTAATAAAATTGCAATTAATGATAGATGAGTTAATGTCAAAGTGCACTTTATGTACCATAGAAATGTGATATGTGATAGCCCAAGTGCATCATGAATCGTCCATGCAAGTATTCCATGGAATTGGAATGGTCTTCCTCCTATTGGTTTGGATACGTCATACATAGTAGTCCTTGCCGATAACTTTTGAAGTTTGTTGATAAAATACTCAATATACAAATCCATATCTCTAACTTGATATTAACAAATACAAGATCATTTCTTCATCCTTTTTGCAAAGCATACATATCCTCAAACCCTATATAGTTCTTTCTACAATACTTCCCATGTTAGAGCTTTATTTTTTATCACCAACCATAAGAAAATATGTGTCTTCTTTGGAGCTATTAGTTTCCAAACCACTTTCCACCACTAATTTGGCTCTTGAATATAAGACAAAAGTATGGTTGTATACCCCAAAGGATGTTGTGTACTCACACCTTGTCTTATTTTTGGATTGTAATAAAGTATCCTTCTCATCCCTCATATGTAAATATGCTTTACAACATTACCCTAGTCACATTTTAAGAGAAGTTTCAAAGCCATAAATTCAACAAAATTATCAATCCCTTTCCTTAGGCCTACTTTAAACTTAAATATAAGCAACCTCCTGCAAGCAACCTCCTGCATTACTAAATTCTAGGGGACCTTTTCTCGCACCATCAAAAAATCCCCATGATTGTTATTTATATATTTCTAAATTTATTATCTATAGAGGGATCCATTCTTTAGCAAGAACTTTACATCTTGAAAAGGTGGTGTTAATCTTGCATAAACATTGAAAATGAGGAATGGATTTATCCTAAACAAATTGAGAGTTCCTTGCCAACCAAATACCTTAAATGATAAAAGAAGCTAGAGCCTTAAAGTCTCTTAATTCTTTTTTGTTGCATAATTATTTTGAATAGGCTTCCACTAATGCACTAGCCCATACATTGTTTTACTCATGTAACCTGTTCCACTTCTATCAAAATATGAAGTTCACAAGTACATTTTTATTAACATATGTGAGATCATTTCTTCATCCTTTTTCAAAGAATACATATCCCCAGAACTTGTTTGCTTCTTTTATGAAATACTTCCCATGTCAAAGCTTTATTCTTTTATGGGAAACCATAAGAAAATATGTGTCTTCTTTGGAGCTATTAGTTTCCAAACTACTTTCCACCACCAATATGGCTCTTGAATATTAGATTAAAACATAGCTCTATACCTAAAGGATGTTGTGTACTCACCTCTTGTCTTAGTTTTGAACCATGCTAATGTATATTCCTCATCCTTGAGTCCAATATGACTCCTATAAATACTATACACATATTATTTCCATAGATCAACATTTTCACCTTTTAGACCCAAAGTTTGAGTAGTCACGCATCCTTTCTTCCATAAGGTTGTTGTTCCTTGATATTCTACCTGATTTAGAGTATAAAATCTTCTTTCTTGAATGATATCTATTAGATTATTAAGGGGCATAAATAATCTATTACAACCCATCCAAGGATCAACACCAATCCTCACTTGTTCACCATTTTTCACCCTCCAAGATAAGTAGTTTCCAATCATAGGGAAAACTTGTACCAAATCTTTCCAATAAATCAAAACATTTTTAATGTTATTTTGCTCTATTATTTTCTTTCACAGACCCTCATTTGTAAAAATTCTCCATATACTTGGCTACTAGTAATTTTGCAAAATAAAAAATACTTTTTAAACCTCAACCTGCATCATCTCTTGGCTCGGATATGTTCTTCCATTTTACTAAGGGAATACCCTCAATTGTTTTTTTTCTTGTTCATAGAAACTTGAAGCACAATTTTTGGATTTTTTCCAAGACCCCCTTTGAAATATATGCCAAAAAAATGTTATTTCTTCCAAACCTAACATTACCACTGTCAGAGTATTTCCACCAATTGAGAACCATCCATTATACCAATGATTGATTCTTGCCTCTATCTTTTTCAATAACCAAGACCAATGTATTTTCCCATGGCCATTTGGTTTTACTAGAAAACTAGGGCATTTGAAACCTTCTTGAAAGTATAAATACTTGTAATATTTATTTTTCTAACTCTTGATCTAGGTCGTTAAAGGAAATTGTAGATTTCTTAACATCGATCTCCATACATATAACCAAACTATATAACTCTAGAATTTCTTTCATTTTTCATGCCTCGTTTGGAGATCCATTACTAAATAATATCACATCGTCAACAAATAGAAGATGGGATAGAGTTAAATCCTTGCTTATTTTAACTCTTGAAATAACCTTGACCCTCCTAACTTCCAAAATAAGCCTAATTAAACCTTCGACAATAATTAAGAACAACAAGGGTGATAAGGGATTTCCTTGTCTCAGTCCCCTTGTAGGATTGAAGAACATGGATGCAAATCCATTAATTATTACTACAGAGGAGACTAATGTTAAGAATTCCATTATCCATTTTACAACTGGAAGAATGAAACCCACATGGAGGAGCATCAACCCAATGTAAATCCAACTAGCACTATCATATGCTTTTGACAGGTCAGATTTCATAACCATCGCTGGAATTTATTATTATTATTATTATTATTATTGAATTCAAACCTTCTTGTATTTCTTCTATAACATCATGTATCTACCTTCCAATAAGAAACTCAAACTTCTCTTATGATATTGTTTCTGGAAAAAAAATCTTCACCCTAACTTGTAAAACCTTTTCTATTATTTTATATATACAATTAGATAAGGATATTGACTTGAAAACATCAAAGGTTTCTAACCTTAACTGTTTTGGAATGAGAGCTGAAATGGTGGAGTTAGAATCTCCCAAAACATTTCAAGTAGGCCTTACCTCTTCAATTACCCTTATTAAATCATTTTTTAGTAAATCATAGAACCCAATGGAAAACTCTACTGGTCACTTATCTGGCCCCAAATTATCATTTCTTTTGAAGGAAGATAAAATTGATTTAATTCCTCTTTCAATATTTCTTCCATCAACATTTGATTTCCTTCCTCCATGACACATGAGAAATATGATCCCATCTTCAATATTTCTACAATATTAGCTATGTTTGGATCTTTGTAAATAGTTTGAAAGTGAGAAACTCCCATTTTAGACATTTGCTTAATTTTTCTAGCCTTACTTCCATTAAGATTTTCCATCTCCCACATAGTATTGATCCTCTTGTGGTGCTTTGCATAATTATGGAGGAATTTAATATTTTTTGTCACTATTTTTTAAATAGACTACCCTACTTTTCATTCTCCACTCCATTTCCCTCCAATCCAACATCTTTTTATTTGAATCATCCATCTTCCTTAAAATCATTTTTTCTTCCTAAGTAAAAGCCCCAACCTCATTCATCTCATACAATTCAACTATCTCACCCTCTACCTAGTTAAGATCCATATACATTTTTTTCATAATGTTTGTTTAATGCCAAAGATAACCTCCTTAGCTTCTATTAATTCCTTTTGAAAAACTAGTAAAATGTTGGTCCTTATAACTCTCATCAAAGTATATCTAAGTCTCTTCTACTAGTTTCAGACACTCCTTATCCTCCAACCATGATCGAATTTGAAAGGGCTTGTGTATTTACATCTTGTATTTCTAAATGAATAAGAATGGGTAAGTGATATCCACCTAGGATCTGACCCTATCTGACTCAATCATTGATTTTAAGTTACCAAGAATATGTTGAGTCTCTTTGAGACCCCAACTTCACCTGATCTATTATTTCTTTAGCAAGGGACTATTGTTATAGGTTTCACATTTACAATCCTAATTCTTATATCTTATACCTAAAATAATCTACCAATATGTCCAAGCTTTCTACTCCCCCCCATACATATGGCATGTTTATGGTAAAGTTTAAATCACCCCCAATAATCACCCTCTCATTTCTAACACAATCCAAAGTAAAAAAATCATCACAAAAGGACTTCATTTTAGCATAACGACCATAGAAATTAATAATAAAAATATTCTACCCAAGCTCTTGAAATAGAAATTCAATCCTGATACCCAATACCGTGAAAGATGAATTAAGTAGTGGATCATATTTATTCCACATAGTAAGGATCCCCCTCGAGTTCCCCTCTCCATCAATTGATAAAAAAATCCATTCCTTCAAAAGTTATTATAGGAAACCAAACCCCTTCGACTCTTCTCCCATCATTTCTTGCCAAAAGATAACTTTCAATCTATGCAGTTCAACTAATCCATCCATGGAAATTATTTTGGAGGAATTTCACAACCCTTTGATATTGAGGGATAAAATATTCATCAAGTAATTGTGGATGGGGTTTGTCTTGCACTAATGACCCCTTTGATTATTTTTGTTTCCATTTTTGAATTTCTTTTAGGGATTTTTCTTGAGCATGTTGGAGGAAGGAATTACTTCATGATTTTGATGAGGATGGGTCCTTTATTAGATTTAAACCTAAACCTCCCTCAATGCTCCCTTCCCCAAAAACATTTTTCCCTTCCCAGGTCATAGTTAGTACTAGACTTGGTACAATTTGCTAAGGATTCTTTAAGCCAAATTTAGATGGGTTAAGGGTTGAATAATGAGAACCTTCACAGTTTGACTTAGCATGTTGAAATTAAGATCATTTTGTTTTCCTAAAGGAGAAATATTGGTACCATTCCCCCTTTTCTATTTTTCCACTCTTCCATTCCCCCTTATACCTCTTAAGGTTTTTCTACCCATCTCTACTAGGGAAGGCCAACTAGCTTTATTATTGAAATCAAAGCTATCATTTTTAAAGGAAAATTGGGCTTTGAATTGAGGATATTGAATTACCTTTCAAAAACCTATAGGTTGGATTTTCTACCCCTTTTTGTAATGTACCTAACCTCCAGATGAACAATATTACATGCAGAAAACACATTAAAATTAAGATTTTCTACTTAATTAATTCCATGTAGCTTACCAGCTATAGATCACACACATATTTTAACCAATTGACTGATATCACAGTTCTAAATGCACCTAACAACACATATTAAAACATGAATGCATTGTTCAAGAAAACTTCAAACACACAACATTCATATTAAAACATTTACATAGCGGAATAACATAAAAACATAACATAAACACTTATATGTTAATAGTTAACCAACTAGATGCATACAAAGGACGAACCTCTGAACCATACACGGTGTTGTTCATTTTCTCTCAACAACAGGCCACCCCTGAGCTGAGGCTACAAGTCCACAAGGAGATCTGACCCACTGGTTGTCGACTCTCTACACACATCAGCCCCCAAACCCAGATGTCACTCTACTTTCCCACAACATACACAACCTAAGGAATGAGATCCCCCTTCACTACACATAGTCCCTTAGGTCTTCCCACTTCCCTCTAAGGCTCCAATGCACCTAGTTGACCATGGATTCTCCTAGCTACTCCAGGAGTGCTCACACCAGCCTTCACAAGGCTCTTAAGCCATTTCCTCAATATAAAAACATATTACAGGCTTACAATTCGATTTACAGGAACACATGCCTCTTTCTCAACATACAACATAGACAAACAATGGYTGCTTTCAAGCACAACATTGTTGGTGCTCTTCCCAACACTCAACTCTTCTCTTCCTTTCCAAAATCTGTCTCTAAAATTTGTCTCTATTTTGCATACAAATTTCTTCTTTTCCCCTTGCTTTCTTTCTTGACTTGACTTAGACCTTTCCCCAAGCTGATTGTACTTCAGTCCACACTCTCCAATAACTATGGGATGTGACTTCTCACATCCACCCTCTTAGATGAGTTAAATTATTGGCTTTGGGAACACTCAACGATGAATTGAAGGTTATACACAATGATAATATAATTTCAAGAATGTGGGTTGGATTAATACCCATGAATAATTCCCCCTTCATCCCCCTCTCTCTTGTGGAATCATATCCCCCCATCATTCTTCATCCCTTTCATATAACAACCAACAATTATTATTTTTATTAATTATTTCAATGCACATAATATACCATTCTACCTTTGGCCATGTAAAACCAATACAGGCTCTTCGCCCCACACATCGACTCACCAACCTAAATTTCATTTAGACAATTACATTATAATTCACAAGGATTGAGACTAGGGATGTTACATTCCCCTCCCCCTTGTTTTTTCACTTTCCTCAGTGCACAACACCCTACAAGTTTACATTCATTTCACAATTCCGGCTCCCCGACCATTAATCAACATATAGGTTCTCTGACCCAAAATCATACAGGCATTCCAACCTAAACAAAGTTAAATAGGAACCTTGGACCAAAACATAGGTACATAGGAAACTTGGCCCAAAACATATACATACATAAACAATCTGACCCAAAAACCATATACACTTAGGCTCCTTGGCCTTAATCGTGCAAGATAATTTCACAATTCATGATTCTGGAAGCAACTCCAACCAAAAACTTATCATTCTTCGTGGCCTGCACCGCCTTTCTTTGGCTCCATCTGCCATATTCTTGATACTTTGTCGATTCCCACAATAATTCCAACCAACAAACTCTCATTCCCCTGAACTTGTCAAACCCAAGGAATGGTATCCCCCTTCACTTCACACAGCCCCTCAGGCCTTCCCACTTCCTTCCAGATCTTCAGTGCAAGGTCATACATGAAGTCTCTGAGTTGTGGCTTTAGGAACTCCAATTGTGATAATGGAATCTCCAACTCTCAAATTGTTGCAATTGTGCCTCCTGCAGAACATCTTAACACAACTAAGGTGGAAGTAAATACACAATCATGAAATACAATCTCATGCACTTCCCATAACAATCAAAACATAACACAATCACTTAAGCATACATAGCGATGATGAAAGAAACACAAAAACATCCAGTCACATAAAATCATAGATGGAAAAACATCATTCAAACACAAAAAGCAATAATTAATAAGGGAAAATTTAAAATGCACTAAACAACAATTAACCCCTCTTTCAACATAATTACACAGTAATTAAAATCACTTATTCATATGGTTGTTTATCTATTTCACAAGCAAACACGACAAGCATTTAGCTCACTGTTATTTTCAAACACACCCTCATGATTCTGACCACCATGTCATAAGAATTATTGAGTTCCCTCACCCTTTCCACTATCACCCTATAGGCTCAGGCATCCCCTTCACTTCTACATAGTCCCTTGGGTGATCCATCATTTTCCAAGGTGTTCTTACACAAGGGGAGTGCCAACTCACTACTAGATTTTCACTAGAATTTGTAACCTATGGAAATCATAGGGTTCTAGTGTCGTAACAATAGCCTCTTTTCCAAGCTTTCTCATCTTTAATAGACAACATCTCATATATATCACACACATACAGTTATCATGAGATATTATCATAGCAATTTTAGATATTAATTTCCAAATATGTTTTATAATGTAGCCAAAGACTAAGATTCATTCACAAAATAAAATAAACCATGAAAGCACAAGATAATGGAAAAATAATTATCTTTTATTCCTTCTCCATCATAACTATTGCAATCAAAGTTCAACCCCTTATAACTATTATCTGGGATTTTTGAAAACAACTAATTTTCGAAAAACAATTATTTTTTAGAAAAACAACTAAATTTAGAAAATTCTCGCATACTCTAAAAATGAACACTAACTAAGAGCTAACTAGCGTGACACTATTTTTCATCTTTCTTTTCTGATTGAGCTCATAAACTAAGAGATAACTGATAATTGAAAAAATAAAAATTCTCATAAAAACACTAAAACCCCAATTTGAGGCCTTATATGAAGGAATTTGGCCTTGAAAAAGTGTTGAAACGATGTCCAATCGGATAGATCCAATCAACACAGCAGTGAACGCTTTGAGACGCAACTTCCCGTAAAATTTCAAACCAAACGAATCACTGAGTCAAAATTTATGACCCTTGGAAAATCCTCGAAAAATCCCTGCATCATTTTACATATAGGAAACTAAGTTTCCCAAGCACACAATTTATTCTCAAGATGTTTGGCTCTTGTAACAATAGGCATATGTCTTCCTTATGAGCTTACACAACTTCCATATCCAATACCATTTTTTCTGCAATTGTTTTTTCTCATTTTAATTCAACCAAACAAATTGTTCGCATATCATAACAATTTTCAGCAGTTCATGAAATGATCTTGAAATTGTCATTTACATGCAATTCAATCATTTCTAGTCATTATTCAGTTTAAAAATGGAATTCAACCATTAATCATATTATCTATAATGAAACTATCATTCTCTACAACATGTGTATTCAGTCCATGAAGTGATTTTCAAAATTATATTAATCTACAAATTCCATCACTTCCAATTATTATTCATATTAAATGGAATGAAACCATCATTCCTCACATATGCATAACCAACATCAAACTTTTCATAATGTAATCAAACATTACCAATAATTAAACCCAATGTGCCAATGACCATGACCACATTTACCCAATGCATCTTTGCATTAACTCCAGAATACCATATATCCATGTCTTGTATTCCACCATGTGAGTTGGAAAATCTAGCCAACATCTCAACACATCATTCAAACTCTTCCCCATTCACATGTCCAATCATTTGGATACCTTCCTCTTCGACCCATGCACAACACTATGAATGCAATTTTCTTAGTGCTCTCTTGTGTCGGAAAGGAGGTTGCAGTCCAACATTGGTTATACCGGGGAATACCATTATGCACTTGTGTGGCACTATATCCTTTCCATATACAATCTCATCATGGCCTTACACACGACCATCTCTATTGACATTTATTTCTACAACAAGACTAATGTCTCCTAACTTAACTTTGTTATAATCAATATGCAATTAAATTTCCCATAAATTCATTCAAGAAATAGATAATATTTGCATACTCAAGGCCTTCTGTCTTTACATCAATTCAAATATTGATATTCAACTGAGGGAATTCTTACCTCAATTCCCTTCAACATTTATACATCATAAAAACCCCAAATGCATACATGCATGGTTGTTATCAACTTACTTGACGCTAACTAATTAGCTAGTACTTTGTAGAAGCTCACAGGCTCCCTTCGCCAACCTCTTGATCAACATTTCCACCATCCTTGTTTGTCTTCATATAGATGGTTGACATAAGAAAAAATATCATCATGCTATAATCATTTTCCCTATATACACAATCCATCATTAGTTTTATTTAAATATCATAACATCATTATATGTGTGTGTGTGTGTGTGTGTGTGTGTATCACCAGTCTACTCTTAGTCTATATTCATGCCACCAGCATGTTCAGACATGTATACATGCACAAACACATATTAGTATGCACCAATAATTTGATCTTTCATGCCTATTTTATGCACATGTATTCTATCTTTATTTTATGCATCATGCATTAATTCTATCATTCACTCCAATACATATATATTACAACTTTATTTATTTATTTAGCTTTGTTGTTGTAGATGATTGTACTTGAATTCCTCTAGAACGTCGTTGCCTTGTGCACTGTCATTTTGTTTAACTGTGCACCATTGGCCCTTATTCTAAACCTTCGAGCCAAGCCCCACTTGGCCACCCTGCATCTCCAACCACTAGATCCACTAGTGTTTCCATCTCACAACTGCTTCCTTTATGCAGAGAATCATGTCCCAACATTTAGGATAAAATTCTCAATATTCATAGTGTTGTAGCATGCACTACTCCAGCTGAACATTATCACTGCAATTTAATTAACCTTTCCCCATTTCCTTGACCAAACCAGCCTTGAAATATCATTATCATTGATTGGCATTTCAACATTCTAAAATATTTATTTTATGTCATATTTCTAATACTCTTTTCCATCCATGGCGTTGCTAAATTTTAAATACCTCTCTTCACTTCATTGAGTGATTCATTGTGAAGCACTACTTGGGACACTCAATACCACTGTGTTCTAATTTAAATGATAAACTCCTCCATTGTCACCTATACTCTTCTTTTACTGCACTATTTGATAACATAGGCAACTTTCTTGCCTTGGATACTTTAGACAAAAATTGCTAGATCATATATAACAATTCCTTCTTCCTGCATTCCCATGTTTGCGCATAGAGATGACTCATCCAATCATGATTCACACCTCATCTAATGACATAATTATTCCTCTTATTTCATCAAGCTTGTAGCCTTCACTATATTTCTATCTTCAAGGCTATGGATTTCTCCTTATTTATGAAATTCCTCATCCAATCTCTTCATACCTATGTGAGGACCTCTATTGATTTTCCTTTAAAATTCATTAAGACTCTATAATATCTGGATAATAATATTCATCTGCTCTTCCTTAGACCTTTTCATCCCTGCATCACCTACTTTGCAACCCTGCACTTCCTTTTGCAACTCTTGGATGCTTCAACCAACTGTACAAGATTGACATGCTTCCCTATCCAATGGACCCTAGAATTAATCTAGAATAGACCCACACAATGATCAATTATGGATTATTATCCTCTTTCTAGAAATCCATTCGCACAACATTCTCTACTGGAGTGTTCCCAAACTAATTAACAATGCCTTGTTAGCAAGATCAACCACCTTTTTCTCATTATTAGGTTGTTTCACTTAAAATGTGCCTCTATATTTATGCATAGGCACTATCCTGAGAATATACACTCTTCCTTACACAACAATAACTTTTGGCACTCACCTCTATCGTCTGGGAGAGTTTCTCCAAACTTTGACACTATTTGGAAAAATATTCACATCGAGTAATTACACAGTTCATGGAATTTCAATTCCACTTTCCTTTAGGAAGCCATAACTTTATGAGCCAAAAGTTATGGCTTCCTGAAAAAGCCACTTTCACCCCATTTGTGCATTTCTCCACTTGAGTAATTTTTTTTGAAAAGCCAACTTGTGTCAATTGTAGAAGAAAATATGTCAGGAACTAGATAAACTTTTTTATTATACTTAGATAATAATAATTACAAGTAATTCATAACAACTCCCGTATTTTCAATCTGATGTTCCAGTAAAAAACTACAACAATGTGGAAATGACAACTTTGTCATTTTTCACCCATTTTTCCAAATTTTTAGCAAAACTAGTTATCTCTCGATCTTTGCACTTATGGAAAAATTCCACTAAACCAAAGTTGTTTTTATTAAAAGTATATATAAAATTTCGAGTAAATAAAATTTTCTAGTATTGTGATCCGGGGTCACTTTTCCTCTGAAAATCACAAAAGTCCCCAAAAAGTGGTCTGAAATAGTGGATTTTGGCCTATGTCAGCATCCCCATTCCAATCCCCATAGGATTTATTCAATTCATTCATGGGTTATTTCCATGTATTCTTTTTGGAATCTCTCCAATAATTTCAGCTTAATCCGAATCTTTGCTAATGATCTGGACCCAAATCTTTAAAAACTACAATTTTGTAATTTTTGACAAATCCAAGAAGAATTGGACAATGGTCCTCTCTGGAACTTTTGTAGAAAAAAACCAGAAGTTTCATCTCAATCCGACTTAATATACTCCATTTATGGTCAAAATAAGAAAATGGCTCCATAATTTATTTTTTTTAAACTGATGGACAATCTTGCCTATGTGGCAATCTGCATCGTCGATCCCAAATCAGAAGAAATATGGAACGTTTATCTACTCTCTATCGACGATCAAATATTTCTTTTGGTAAACAAACTTGCCCACTGATCTCCTCGACGCTCTATCATTGACCATCGACCATCGACCACATCACTTTGCAAACCAAATGTTGCCCACGAATCTCGTCGATCCTTGACCATCGATGTTGGCCATAAGAGAATTTTTGTGACAACCACTTTTCCACACTCTCGATGAACCCTGACAATCGATGATCAACCATCGAATAATTTCCTTGACAACCACTTACCAACATTCTCGTTGAACCTTGACCATCATTGATCGACCATCCCTTCGTTGACATGGAAACTATGCTGACGTGGCATGACCCATAGATGTTGATGTGGCATGACACAACATCCTAAGGTATCAAATTTTCTAATGTGGCATGACACGTGGATGTTGACATTGAATGATACATCATCATCCTCTTTTCCTTCGTCGACGATCGACCATTTCTCTTGGATGAATTTAAAACACCTTTCTAAATTTGACTACACCCAATCATCGACCATCAACAATCATAGATTTCTCTCGATCAAATGAAACTCTTGCCAAATTCGGTCGATCCTTGATCATCGACCATCGACGATCGATGACCCCCTTTAGATGCATGCAACCTTTACCAAATTCTGTCGATCCCTGAATGTCAGCCATCAAAAATTACGTCGATGAAATTTGACACTTAGAAATTTTGGCCAAATTCTATGACAAATCTAGATCATCGATCTCCTGCTCAAAATGATCTCATCCATCGATTAAGTTCCAACCTCCCAACAACTGAAATGAATTTAGGCTGTTGATCTACCTCATCTTCCCAACTGCTGAAAATGAATCTCGGTCGTCGATCTCGTAACTTTTCCAAACTTTGAAAACATTTGAAGTTTTTAAATTTATTAAAATGAATCTGGGTCGTTGATCTCGAGATCAAACACGATATCGGTCGTCGATTCATCAACTCTACCAAATTCTATAGCAATTATTAGAACATGAATTTAAAACTTGCAATTTGAATCTATCTCTGCAATTCGGTTGATTAACGTCGTAAAAACCTCTTAGACAGTTTAGAGGCATTCAAAACTCGATTTTTCCCATGAATTTGGGGAGGTCACTTTGATTTTTCCTCCATTTCCCCCCAAATTCGTTAGATATCGAAGTCCGTGGCAAAGGATTTTCCCAAACTTGCACTGGTTCTTGGCCCATATGGTTCCAGTGTTGAACCAATAGCTCTGATACCACTTTGTAACATACCCAACCTCCAACTGAGCAACATTAAGTGCAAAAAACATGTTAACATTAATATTTTCTAATTAATTAATTTTTTGTAGCTTACCAACTACAGATCACACACATATTTTACCAATTGACTGATAACAAAGTTCTAGATGCACCTAACAACACATATTAAAACATGAATGCACTGTTGAAGCAAACAACAAACACACAACATTCGTATTAAAACATTTACAAAACAGAATAACATAAAAATATAACGTAAACACTTATATGTTAATAGTTAACCAATTGGTTGTATACAAAGGACGAACCTCCCAGCCATAGGCAATGTTGTTCACTTTCTCTCAACAAAAGGCCAAACCCGAGTTGAGGCTATGAGTCCACAAGGAGATCTAGCCCATTGGCTATCGACTCTCCACAGAAAACATCCCCCAAACCCATATGTCACTATGTTTTCCCACAACCTGCACAACCCAAGGAATGAGATGCCCCTTGACTGCACATAGTCCCTCGGGCCTTCCCACTTCCCTCTAGAGATCTAGTACACCTGGTTGACCATGGATTTTCCCAGCTACTCTAGGAGTGCTCACAACAACCTTCACAAGGCTCTTGAGCCATTTCCTTAATGGTAAAACATACTACATAATTACAACCTGATTTACAGGCACACAAGCCTCTTTCTCAACATACAACACAGCCAAATAATGGTTTCCTTCAAGCACAAAATTGTTGGTGCTCTTGCCAACACTCAACTCTTCTCTTTCTATCCAAAATCTTCCTATAAAACTTGTCTCTATTCTGCATACGAATTTATTCTTTTCCCCTTGCTTGCTTGCTTGACTTGACTTACACTCTTCCCGAAGTTGATTGTACTTCAACCCATGCTCTCCAATAACTATGGGATGTGACGTCTCACACCCACCCTCTTACATGAGTTAAATGATTGGCTTTGGGAACACTCAACAAAAAATAGAAGGTTATACACAATGATAATATAATTTCGGGAATGTGGGTTGGATTAATACCCATGAATAATTCCCCCTTGGCCCCCCTCTCTCTTGTGGAATCATAGCCCCCCATCATTCTTCATCCCTTTCGTATCACAACCAACAATTACTATTTTTATTAATCATTTCAATGCACATAATATACCATTCGACCTCTGGCCATATAAAACCAATACAATCTCTTCGCCCCACACATTGGCTCACCAACCTGAATGTCATTTATACAATTACATTATAATTCACGGTGATTGAGACTAGGGATGTTACACTTTTATCCCTTCAACATGCCCTTAAGAATCAATCTTTCTAGGTAAGGGACTTGACATTTCTTGAATCTCCTATTTGCTTCCTTCTTTAGGCTCTAAAGACAAGTCATAAATATTTAACAATATTCCCTTAACCTCAACCATTGTTTTTAGGTTAGGGTCTTCAATAGAATGATATAAACATTTTTCTTCCATGCCACTTGAAGATTCCTTTTCCTTTCTTGAACCCCCCCTTCCCTTTGGATAACATTTCTTTGTCACACTTTCTTGATAAAGGGTTGCATGTAATCCTCCATGACATACCCATAGATATGACACCTTGTGCATCTGAATAAAATGTTGACATAGTCCACTATTTGGTTATGGAGAGTCTTCCCCACAACAATGTCTAGGAATTTTGAGAATCCTTCTCTCAAATCTATCTTGACCAATATATGGGAAATGGTCTTACAAGGGCTTTGTTTATAAGACTAATCAATGTTGATCATTCTACCTATATTATTTCCTCTACCCCTTAATATCTTATATGTTTAGAGTTTGATGGGGAGTTTTGGTAACATTACCTAGATTGGTTGTTTCAACGAGACTTCCAACCTTAAGTTAAAACAAATTGACCACCTTTGTAATGACAACACCATCGATCCCTAGTACTAGTGGCCACCTAGGTTTTTTTTGTATTTTATTCTATCTAGAACAAAAGCCTAGCCAACCTCTTGCCAAAAGGTCAAATTTTGGACCATAGCCTAGAATTGGACACCAAACCTTCTACAACTAGTCATTTAGGGTTCTTTCCGAGACTTGTTGCACATTGGATTTTCCAATTAGGGACTTTCCATTATATTCTAGATCCCGCTCTAGCATTAAATCCTCTCCTACCACCATTCTCACACATTTTTTTTCTATTCTATTTTTTTTTTTTAATTTCACAGACTTTCTTATCTCCTTCACCCTATTATTTTGAGGAGCTTCCAGATCTAAGATTGAAAAACTATTGTTACTACCTAAAACTTCTAGATCCATCCCTTTCCCTATAAACCTTGAACCACTTAAAACATCCTTATAATTTGAGTCTTTTCCCCACTCCTTTGGAGACTATGAATACTTTGTCTCCTCTATCCTAATCATATTAGGTTCAAGCAATACAAGATCCTTTGAGATGATGGCATGCATGCCATTTATTACACCTTTATTACTCGCCACCTTGACCTTGCCTCTGACAATATCAAGGATCTAATCAATTCCAAGTGTCTTGTACTTCATCTTGACTCCTTCATTGATCTTGTTAGTCCCCACACCCCATTCTTTGGATTCATTTTTACCCACTTTTCTCCCTTTTCCTAAAGTCCAATAAATTTAGGTTCCTTATGATATATGCTTGAGTCCTCTCATATATAGACTTTAACTACCAACATATACCCAAAAAAAATAAAATTATCCTCGTCGTAAGGATCTTCAAAATAAGCCATAAGTTATATTTCCTTAGACTCCATTTTAAACTCTCCAACTCAGTTCATTCACCCAAAGCATCAAATTCTCATTATAAATCTCTATATTCAAATATGAAAGAGATATGATGAAAATATAATTTATACCATGTACTTGCATAAATATTCTTTGGTAAAAAATTTATCAAAGCATCAGGTTCTCATTATAAATCTCTATGTTCAAATATCATAGAGATATGATGAAAATATAATTTATACCGATGTACTTGCATAAATAATAAATATTCTTTAATAAAAAAATTATCAATGTTATTGCAAAGTATTATAAGCTTTCGCAAAAAGAGTTGAACCAATTTAAAGTCAATAGGAAATCTAAAAAAAAATATTGTACTCTTTCATGGAAATAGTTGCACCAACTTCTCAATATCAAATGTAGAAGATATTGTACGCATTCATGGATAGAGTTATTATGACATCTAGAAGAAAGAAATAGTTGCACCAACTTCTCAATAGCAAATGTAGAAGATATTGTACGCATTCATGGATAGAATTATTATGACATTTATAAGATATTGTTCAAGTTAAACTTTATTTCCGCTGTTTTCTTTTTAAAAGTAGAATATCTTAAGTATATACTTTATTCTCACTTTATATATATAAATATATTAACAATATTTTTTATTATGATATGGATAAATGTCATTTATTCAAAATCCAAATAAAAGTTATTTTAAGTATATGTTTTATTTACAGATTTTCCCTGCGTTGGCTGTATCGTTTCCGGACATATTGATCTTCCTATCTTCGCCTGGCAGCTACAAGCTCAGTATTTTGCATGACCAGTCCTGTATTGGCTCTTGTTATATTTGGGCTTTGTCTGGTTACAAAGCTATTGTAAATGATTTTATACCTTATATAAAATTGAGTAATTTCTCTTGGAAAAAAAAA
>SNQJ01S0058119.1:64192-75883 GCA_010110895.2 Picea sitchensis
TAATTTCTCTTGAAAAAAAAAAGTATATGTTTTATTTTCTTTTTATATATATATATATTATTTTTTTTCCCTTCTATAAATATATTAACAATATATTTTTTATTATAGATATGGATAAATATCATTTATTCAAAATCCAAATAAAAATTGAATATTCTAAGTATATACATTATTGTAACTTTCTATATATAAATATATTAACAATATTTTTATTTTGGAAATGGATAAATGTGATTTATTCAAAATCCAAATATAAGTAGAGTATTCTAAGTATATACTTTATTCTTACTTTTTATATATAAATATATTAACAATCTATATTTTATTCTCATTCTTTATATACAGCTTGAGTGGGCCTAATGGATAAGAACATGTGTTTCCTCTTAAGAAGTTACAAGTTCAAATCCAGAGTTGGATACTTTGTATGTTTTTATGTTTGTGAATTGTTATTGGAGTGGTTAAGATATTGGTTATTTCATATGTTATATATATTTAATTTTTTAATTACTTATAAAGATTTTATTTTATTTTTAAATAAAAATTGGTGAATTTTATTTATTAAAAAAGTGTGGTTAAATTTACTTGGTATAAAAAAAAATCTAGCTCATCTAGAGCATCCCTCCATTTATTTTGCCTACTCTTCTGACTTAGCCAAGTTCTAACTCTACTATATGATTAAAAGGTGTATAATCAATAGTAAATACAGTTAATACATATACTTAAACAAAACATTGAAAAAAATAAGTTTAAGAATGCAACTAACTGCCATATTCATGCTCATACACCAATTTTGATTTCAGTGAACATTCTTCTTCATTACACATATTGATATTTATTGGATATTTCATATATTTTTGTATATTTATTATTTAAAATTATATAAATATTTACAAATTTAATATAATTTTTAATTAATTAAAAATTATAATATTAATCTTACATTAACATTTTATAAATATTTTTAATTTTAATAATCTATTTTAAATATAAAAAATAAAATTTGTTATATTATTTAAAAAATAAAATTTCAAATTAGTTTTATATTATTAATTATTTTAATATCATATTTTAAAATTTTCTTTCATTTATATTTATTATTCATAATTTTTTTTTATTAAATTTCATTGCACAATAATAATATCTCTTTCTTTTTATTCTCTATCCAATCCCATCCTTCCACTCACCCACTTTTTCACACATATTTTTATTGTGGGTTATGACATGTTATTCTTGATTCACTTTGAATTGTCCTCCAAACACTTATCTACTTTTCCTCAATATTTTATTGATAGTTATCACATATTCCATCCATATCCTCCTTTCTTGATTTTCCTTAGCGTGCAAGGAATCGTTTTCAAGAGATATAAATTCACGATTTTATATAAAAGTTGCGAACATTCATAGGTGGTACATGAAGTACCATCACACATGATTGAAAATGAATTTCAACAATCATAATAAATATATATGAAAATGAATGTAAAATTTTGTGTAACTTTTTCATTGGTACATGAAGTACTATCATACATGATTGAAAATGAGTTTCAACAATCACAATAAAAATATACGAAAATTTTTGAGTAATTTTTTCATTAGATAAGTATAAGTAAGCTTTTATTGATATATGAGATGAGTTATAAATGTTTTGAATCAACATCCAAGTTTTAAGAATGATAAAAAATTAATGAATATAGTCTATTTTGAGGGGAACTTCTCTTTACGATATATCTAATTTAGAAGACTAGATAAGATGAGATCATATGATTTTAAGATTAGGTCTTCTTGGTATATATATAGAAGACAAATGGTACAATTATAATGAGAGGGTACAATGGAGGGTTCTAGTCTATATACAAATATAACACCAGAAATGTAATAATTCAATATCTAGGGTTTAATAAGGGGTTTAATACATAGAATGGGGCTTTGTTTAGGGCTTAACATGCCCCTCCCCTTCAAACAAGTGTTATCCTCAACACTTAACTAACCATAGGTGTTTCTGCATGAAGAACTCGTCTTCCCATGTCGCCTCTTCTACTGTGTTGTGCCACCACAACGCCCTCCCTAAGTTTTTCTTTTAACCACTACTCTAAAAGAATAAATTGTCCCCCCTACTAAAATTTTCTACTGGAAAACCTTTTAGACTCTCTCACGCAAATGATAAATCCCAAGACTCTTTTCTTGCTATCCATACTTCATCATTTTCATCAATTTTGAAGAACTCTCTAGCCTGTCGATACACAATGTATTGACGAGCATTTTCTTTCCCTCATTGATACAGCCTGTATCGATGATCATCTTTTTTCCCTTGCCGATATAGCTTGTATTGGCGAGAATCCTATTTCCCTTGCCGATACATCATGTATCGATGAACATCTCTTTTCTTCACCGACACACAAGTTGGGGAAATTTTTTGAGAAGTCTCGATGTATCGACACCCAATCAATTTTTGAGTGTCGATACACCGACGTTAAACCCACCATCATCACTGATACGTGAAACGAACCGACACTTAGAAATTTTTCATGAAGAGTTTTGTATTGGGGCCCGATCAATGTTTGAGCATCGATACACTTGCATGAATCAATTGATGGATGTTGACACACCGGAATCCATAAATATTTGAACACTGGTACGTGTGAAGTAGTCCCTACTGGAGAGTTTTCAAGTACATGTCCCATGTATTGACGAACGAACTTCGTTGCACCACCGATACAACTGACTGCAATCACTCCTTACACTCTGATACGCCTACATTCCATCCACTTTCGTCTGCCGATATATATCGACACATGATCTCTTTTTCTTGTCGGTATGTTGTGTATCGACGAGATTCCCCTATATTCACTAATACACGATGTATCAACGAGTTTAATATATCTTCGTCGATACACTGTGTATTGATGATGATCTTCCTTTCTTCGTCGACACAAATTGTATCGATGAGATACTCACATATTGAGGCCTCTTTTTTTTCCTCCAGCTCATATCCTTTTTGTTGTGCCCATTAAGCAAACTCTTTTGATTTCCTGTTGATTTCAATCTACGTCATGTTGCAGTCGTGATTGAGTTTGTGTGTGTTGCTAGTAGCTTTTATTATGTATATTTTGCGCCTTTTGATTCTATGACTAAACTTGATAATGAAAGTGTTGTTTATTGTTAGGTGGGTTAATTGCAACATTTACAGGGCATAGGTTGGCTTTGAATTGCATCTCAGAGAACAATTGGTACTCTTGTCGCATACTCAGTGGCAAGTGCTCCAAACATAAGTTGTTTGTTTTCGCAAGATAATATTTCTCAGCCACTGACATATGAATTTAGTTCCAATGGATGGATTAAGAGCCTATATAACACAAATGTTGTAGGAATTGATGGAACTGAATTCGAGAAAATAAGTAGCGAGAATAGGATCCAAAATTTCATGTCTTTGCTTGTAATTTTGTGTACTGATAAAAGTGGTTTTTTCACTCCTGAATCAGGCTAGATGGATGTTTTACGGGATTACGATTCCAATGCCACTGATGGAATCAATATCTCAGGTGTAGAAGTTCTAGAATGATTGCCAGGGATTTTGTGTCAAGCAAGCCCTGTTAGCTGTGACCTTCATTAAACATGAATATACTCAAATGGTTCAATGAAGTCGTAATGTCTCTCAATAAAATCCCCACTCTGTGCTCTCCACGTTGCCAAAAATGGCGCCTCAATCAGACATCGTATGAGAAAGTTATGGAGTTTTGAACTCAAGTTCTTATTGTTTCTTTCCATTAAAAAATACACTTAGAAAAATTTTGATTGTCTTCCTTCACTATAGGAAACATTGTTTCTTTTGCTAATACAACAGAGGCAATCTTGTTTCTAGCACTGATACACCTATAGATCCTGTAAAACCGCCTTTCATATTTTTTCCATAACGATTGACTTCATAACTCATTCTATGCGCTCATTATACCATTGGAAGGTCTTGTCAAGCTCTACAACTTCCTAGTTATAGGTTTCATGAGAGTCCTCACTATTCAACCTATATTTTCAACTTTTCATACTGGATCTCAATCCTTAGGGAGGTCATCATCCCTTTGAACCATCAATATGCTTAGTGTAGGTGGAAGAAATCTCTTTCTTGTCGATACAACATAAGAGATCGCCCAATTCCTGTCGATATGCCTAGTGTTGGCATAATCATCTCATCTTTGTTGATGCAACAAATGGGTCCAACACTTAGTTTTTTTAATTAATTCATTTTCCTTCCTTTAGATGATGAAGCTCAATCTTTCTTCCAGTGCCGATACATTGGAGCTCAATCTTTATTTTGGCGCCAACATACCAAAGCTCAATCTTTCTTTTGGTGTTGACATACCAGAGATGATCCTTCTTCTAGTGCCGATACATCGGAGGAAAAATAAATTCCAACCTCCAATACAATGATGGGTCTTGTAAAACTGCATTTCATATTTTGGCCATAACATTTGACTCTAATACCCATTTTGCACGTTCCTTATATCGTATACTACATAGACATAATGACATTTTTACAAATGAAATCTACAACAAAGGATGATACACCATCATAGGAGCAACCATCAACAAAATAGAATCAAGCCAAATGATAGAAGACGAAGTACAATCCTCATAGTATGCAATCCCCCATGAGTAGAGGAAGGAGAGACCCCCAATGTTTAGATTATTCATCACATTGTATGAGGTGAACTAGAGCCAAAATGCATGATGGACCATGAGCACTAAAATAAAAAAATTGAAATGTAAATGCATATAATGTTTGATATATTAAATCGTGAAAATTTATACTATCATTATTCCCTCATCATGCCTTAGAGGAAAAGGAAAAAAGTTATAAAGGGAAGGTCAAGAGTAAAGAAGGTGAAAGGTCAAGAGTTGGGGAGGCGGAAGGCCAAGAGTCAAGGTGAACCTCAATAAATGAAGGTATTTCATTTGAATTTAGGGATTTTGGGCTCTTGGAGATTTCATGTACTATTATTGAAACTTAATGAGGATAAGTCTGTTTGGCCAAGTTATTATTTGGATAACTTTGATGCTTGTGTTCACCTGTTTGGACTATTCTGCTACGTTTTTCTCAGCACTTGGGTTGAGTAAGAATGTACTTTGTATTGTAGACTATTCTTGTGTATGTTTGTTGCATTTGTATTTATGTTATTCAAGGAATATTTGTCTAAATTCGTGGACATAGGACTATAAAAAATTGTTTAAATGCTAGACTATTCTATGTTTGCAATTATTTATTCATATTCTTGTCTCTGATATGTGTGAACTATTTCCCGGGCCATCGATAGGAGCACATTTAGTTCTATGTTTTCTTTCTGGTTACCTTTTCCATCTAAACGCATGCATCTTAGATTAGTTGTATTTCATTCTTTATCTTAGAAGCCTTCATCGGTAGACCGTGCCGCAACAGGTAAACCCCTACACAAAAAATGGTTGTCGGGCCAAAATTCGGATGGGTTCCCTATTCCAAATGATGTGAGGTCTAATTGGGGCTTCTCACTAGGGGAAACCCCTGCTGTTGATAAAGAGAATTTTCCCCGTGTCAACATATTTGGTGCTTGAAGGAGGGTCGGATGACAAGCTTGCCCATGTGGAGTCATTTCATTAAATTGTTTTAACCAACCCATGGCTCCTCTCTGTATTTCTGTATTGGATAACCCTTTGAGTCTCTCCAGACCCTTCGAGGCCATCTTAGTCGAGACAATTAATCTCTTTTCAAACTCAAAATTCGATGGTGAAGGGCATGTCTCTGCATTCACACATCTCAATCAATTTAACATTGCACAAAAATCTTAAGATTGTTCAGTACAATGAAATTTGTTGATTATTTATCCTCGCATTTGAAGGATAGAGTGAAGCTTGGTTTAGGACATTACCAGTGAAATCGATACATAGCTAGAAAGAACTCATGCAAGTATTTATCGTTGCTCATGTATATTATGTTTATGATGAACTCTTTAATGAACTTGAATACATATGTAGGCTCAGAAATGAATCTATGGATGATTTATTTCAAAGAGTCATGCAGATTTATTTTATATTTCCTAAAAGTGACAAACCCTCAGACCAAGAAATCTTTGATTGGTTTTCATATCTCGTCTTTGTTTCTGAAGGGTACAATCTGAATAATCAAATTATCTCTCATTCACAAGATTCATATATGCACGACGAATATTTGGTCACCTCTTATCCCACATAAATGCTTTCAATCCTACAGACGATTCAATCCTATCCTCAGACATCTGGCACTTTGCAATCTGTTTTCGATGAAAAATCTGATTGGAATGATTCAAAAGATGATTTAAAATATTATTAATTAATGAATCAATTTACGAAGCTTCTTTAAATTTGACTGCTAATTTAGCACTGTGAAGTATAGTAATGACCATATCCTTCATGGAAAGTCACGATCTGACGATGAAGGATAGGGGGTACATGATCTCTAATCAACACTCTATCACGACTATGGGGGAATCTTCACCATAAATATTAAACCCCTTAGACCTAGAGTGGGAACAATCTAGTGTCTCCCCTTTAGAGAATCATGAGTATACTTTGGTTTGTGATGAATCTCTCATTGAAAAAATCCCGTCATTTTTAGAATCTGCAAATCTCTTTTCTCTTTATACATATATGTTTGATAATGATCTCTCATGTGAGCATTCACAAACTTATCACTCAATAGAATATTCACACTTTTCTCATAATGAAACACTTAATAATAAACAAGAACAAGAATATTTCCTAGCTTTGATTGATCAAAGGCTCATTCTTAATGATAGCCCATCCAGGATGCACAATGTTGAAAGTCCTTCACAATTCAAATTTTTGAAACATTCTAAATCACAATTTGATAATGATAACCCTATTTTTCAATGACTATTTTTATATTCTAAAATTGAATGTGAGMACTAATATATCATCTAATGATCTTGTACAATCTAAAATTTATGATCTCAATGCACAGATTTTAATGATAGAAAATATAAGGCATGCAAAACACGAAAGMTTTTCATATACCCATGAAGAAATCATATCAAATGAACATCCCATCACCATGCAAAGCACATGAAACATTGATCTGATCCAAGAAACATTGTCACCTAAATCTGCTCYAGAATCACATGYCCATCTTCAAGGGCGGATGCATCACTCATTCTTGGATTCTATATCAATAGTTCAACATTTCTCACATGATTTTGATGATGKTATAGGAGAATTCTTAGAGTCATATTTTTCTCAACATTTCCCTCAAATTGGCAGATATCATTTCCCCTCTCAGTATGTAGGTTATTTAAAATGTGGGCCCAAGGAGACTTTCCTGGATAATGAGGCACTTCAATTTCGTTTGATGGTTATGCCAGGTTATCATTATCTTTCTTTGACCTCTAGAATGGATGATACCACCCATACTGAGACTCTCCCACAAGGCACATGTCATGAAAATTTCATTTATGGGTCTCATCAAGCATGGAAATCATTTTTTAATTCCATTCAACTATCCTATGGTTGTCATTGTAAATTTTATGATGGAATTGAACCTTGGTTGGAGGAATCTTACATGTCTACATTTCCCATGAATAATAACACTGCCAATTTTCACATGTTGGGTAGAGATTTACTGGATTCAATTCTTCCTATCTTTAATCTCTCAATACTCCAATTTTTTCTATTGACTTTTGATGAACATGTGGTTGTAGGTTTGGTGTTGCTTGAATGGCTACATTGGCACTATGCTTTGACATAATCATTTTTCAGCCAGTTTAGGATAGATTATGAATAAGATTAGCAAAATTCTTTTACTTCCTCTCTTCTTGCATAGTTTAGATGCTTGCTTCCATTTTTCTTATGCAACATATATTTTGACTTATCTTGATCTCTTGAATAAAATCCACCAGTTGTTATTAGTTTAGGTTACAACTCATGATGGCTTGTTTTATTCTTAATTTCTTTTTGCATGAGAGATTTCTTATTTTCATTTGATTCCTTTCATTTTTTTTTTTACTCGCAAGCTAGGATTAACTTAGGTTTTCATGACGAAACTACGTGCAAAATTGTTTGGGAATATTTCACTGAAATATTCATTTTCTTCAATAACATTCCCTCTAATGTTGAAAACTAGACAACTTACAATCTTAAGATTTCAAAAAAGTATTTGTTGTAGAACAATTTACAGCTTAGGGGAAGATGAAAACCTGGATGGAGGAATCCTTGTTGAAAATATTTCCAATGAATGGATTAGAGTTCCTTCGATGGTTGAACTGGAGCAATGCTGCTAAGGTCCTTGGAAAGGAATCACATCGTTTGTTCATGGCCTTGCTTTTCATAATCCAAAATGGATTTGCAAGTCCTATTGATCAATCTTTCGATGGCTATGTTTCTCACAAAAGCTTCTAAACCAAAGGATCAATGTTACAATATCATGGCTCCATTCTCTTGGTTCTTGAAACAAAATCCGATGAGCTAAAATATGTTTACAAAACCTTCTCAACATGTATGCTTTTCCATAGACTGGAACCCTCTATAATGAGTTGATTTAAAGAATGTAAAAGGTAGATCATCATTTTGTTCAGAAGAAATTCGAAATCCTATAACATATTGTGATCGGTGTACCTTAAATCTATCATAATGGTGTATGTTGAGTATAATCATCGAGTGTTTTCTTCTCTATAAAGAGGATTTTCTTGAGAATTTTAGAACATATATTCCTTTCCCAGTCATAAAAGTTGTTTTCATTTATGGGGAAAAGAAATCGTGTTTTTTCGCCTCTAGCATGTACCTTTGGGAACAAAATGTCAAGTCTTAGTTTCCCTTTGACCATTTTGAGTATCTTGGAAATAAGGAGGGTTGCAAAGAACATACACACAAACACTTTAATGCTTTCTGTTGCACCAGAAGCTCATAAGTTTGAATTTTAAAGTCAAATACTCTACCTAGTCATATTGGGTGACAAGCTATATATCTATCCTTGGTCCTATGAGTTCAAATTGATGAAACATAGTATTGTTTAGATCAAATAACTTCCTTTAATGACTTTGGTATCTAGCTTACAATGTTGTCATGCTTGTTGAAGTTTGAAGGTATCTTTTGAAGCTCTCTTGACTCATATTTGAACTTCTTGATCTGATTACTCATTTTATTGCTCTAGTATTCAAATAATCTGATGCAATATTGTGACTTGGGCCGACCGAATTGTTTTCATTAGTTTTCTCTTGACATGGTCTTATTTCAGTGTTCTCATGAAGTTCACTAGTCTGGTTACCTTCTCCTTGATCTCACTAGGGGGTTTTGCATCATGATGTTTCTGTTTCTTTTGAAATTGGTATTTTCAACTGTTGAATGAACAGATACATCTTATCTGAGTCATGAAACTCTCAATAGATCTCTTTAACGAACTGGTCTACAAATTTTTGGGAAGGCTCATTAAGAATAATCTTTAAAAAATAAACAAAGTACACAAAAGATGATCCATATAGTAGGTTGCAAATTCACTTGCATTAATGTCACCTAATGGTTTGCAATCCAATAATCAAGGAAATTTCGAAAGGAAAGTGTTACAAATAACCTTACCCTTTCGTTTCCAATTAGATGTGTGATGTGTATGCTTACCATGGTTTCAAAGATTAAACTTGTTCAAAACCTACCATACCTGATTTCAAGGAGATAACAATTGAAGGAGTGAAAACAATAGTTGTTTGACGAACATTTCTAGCTAGGAAAGAGAAATTTGACTCAAGAACAATGATCTATAACAAATGGCTCAAGGTTTTAATCCTCTAAGACGTTGATAAATAAATTGGTTCTTAAAATGCACTACTTCAGAGAAAAACTGGTGGTCATCACAACCAGCCTTCATTTTCTACCTGAAAGGGAACTTCCACTCAATAAGAAAATATTCAAGCTAATTTGACTCCACTTTTCTATTGAGATCTTGGCAATATAAAATTGGTAAGATTCTGTATTTTATTTAATGTGTCCCAACAGGTATGGTTCCTCACTTATTCAAAGCATTATCTTATTGGTTTAAGGTCCCATACCATCCCGTATACAAACTTCAATTCTAGTTTATGTTATGAGATCTTCGCAAACATGTTTTTTAGGGAGTAAATTATCTTAACAAACATTGATTTTAGTTATATTTTCTAATTGGTTAAACATTTATGTTTGAAACTGGCTAATAAATCAGTTCACATGATTGGTCACTAGTTTTAATTGATGATATTTTCTTTTTGCTTGTGTGCATATCTTTCTCATTGAATATTTTTCTAACCTGAAGAGGAGGAAACGACACGAGGAAAACTTTAAAAAATTTGACATGATCATGGGACATGTCACCTGGGAACTTTATTCATGAAACTGTGTTTGGAATTCTTCTTTCTTTTATTTTCTGCACACAATTTTCTTAAGCCCTTTCAATTCTGAGAATTTTGGGACTAAATCAACCTCATGACTTGAATGGTTTGTCCATGTAGGTACAAGTGCCCAATTTGTATCATATGCCTAATTTGGAACTGAGGTGAGATGAGAATGTTACATTGTAGAATGAATTTCAGAACTTGGAGAGATTCAAAGTGCGAGAAAATATCTTGAAACCATGGGATATTGTAGGCTAGAGCAAAAAAATATGATGGATAACAAAGGGAACACTTTTCAATCCTTATTTCTTGAAGCACAAGGATACAAAGATGAGTTGACAATATTTAGAAACTCATATGTGATATACAGTTCTCAACCAGTGCTAGTACCGAATCCCATATAATCGAAATGCTTCACATATAATATTTCACAAGGTTAGTCTTTTCAAGAGGCTACAAAAATCATTGTTGTGTGATGAAGAACTTTCTCTCGTCGGGGTTGCTAACCTCCCGGTTAAGGATCGATCAAGATACTGAGTTGAATCGACTCTTCGGGTCTCAGCTAGACCCCAAATCAACTTACACAGGTTCTTTCTCAAAATGCGTTGGTCGTATGAGACCCACGGGCCCTCTCTTGAGCGCTATTCAAATTTCAACACCAAACGGGCGCTAGATCTTCCCTGGATAATCTCCTTCTGTTATGTGACCACATCTGTGACCATTTGCCTAACCAAAGGCACATCGTGATTTCGCATGTTGGTTGTTTGTGTATGAGCCAACTCTGATTCTCTTGCTTCCGAAATACTGACATGGGGCCTAACACATGCTAGCTCCTCCCTTATCCTTCGATGATGTGACCCCTCGCTATGACCCGGGCCCAACCTCTCGAGAATTTCATGGTTTCACGTTTCACACCCCTGGAAGGTTTGTTTGTTCATCCTCCTGATTTTCGAAATCCAAAATCTGGGCTCCACACACGTCAAATCAACAGTCCAAAATCCATATGATCCGACGGTCCTGCTGTCTCCTTCGCATTTCACGAAGTTGGAGGATCGCTCACCTCCCTTCTCCTGATCCCTAATTTCCTGAAATCTCCTTGCATCAGATCAATAGTCCTTAACTCTCCATGATTCGACAGTCTAGATGGCCTCGCAAATTCGAATTTTGCGAGTTTTCACAACTCCTGCTTCTTGTTCCCCGGATTGCGAATTCAGTGAAACGTTGATCTCTCGCCACATGTCCCTTCTTGATGGATGGTTCTGATAGACTTCAAAATTTCGCGATTTCTCCATTCTACCTCTCCTGTGCACATTCAAAG
>SNQJ01S0058120.1:0-19401 GCA_010110895.2 Picea sitchensis
CCAGATAACTTTCCATAACTGGACTTCTACACTCCCTATTGACAGACTCCAATGTTTAGTTTGGGTGGCCTTGGAGAATTTACTCTCCAACCTATTCCAAGGCCCTAGTCCTGAGCTAGTGCATGCACCCTACAAACAAAAAGTCTACTTGATTTTATTTAGCGTTGCTTTTAATGGGATTTTTAAGTCACGAGGTATGAAAGTGAAACTGATGGTGTGTAAAAAGACTCAAAGAAAAATGAACAGGAAATGCTTGGAAACAAAAACTTTTACAAAAATGCAAAACCAACAATTTTTCAACAAGAAAGTCTTCTTTTCTTTTTTAAATTCACTAAGATCTCATGTAGTAAATATAAAGGATTTTCGTTCAGATGTGCGAGCTACTTATATTCTAAATGAACTACAAAAACTTATGCAAAAAGACTTCTTCCTAGCTACTGATGCAACAACACAATCTTCAAACCAAGAAGAAAATGAGACAAGATATATTTTTTTTATTTAATTGCAAAATGACGCAATAAAGGGAAAATGACAACAAGCAAAAAACCAAGAAAACGAAATAAAGTTTTGGCTTAAAGCGCAGATCGCAAAAGAATCAGAGCCGAGATGCAAAAAGAAATCCAGAAAGCACCAATTCTAACACTTGTCTAAAAACCATAAAACAACAAATTTTTTCTTTTTTCTTTCTTATCAAAGCATTAAGTAAGCAAAAACAACAAGATAAGGATATGAGGCCCTAACTTACTGACTGTGCACCCTAGAATCCAAACCCTGAAAGGAACACTTCTCACCACAGGAAGGGATGACTGCCCCACCCAGGCTGAAAGACAACCAGACAGGCCCGCGACTGTCACTGAGACAACACGCATTCAAACGCGTGTTGAGCTACAACAGCACACGGGTACCCGCAAGCAGAACTGAAACAAACCGCGTGTAGGTATAAAATCCAAGAAAAAATCAAACACAGGCAGTCCAGACCTGAAAGAGGCCTCTGGTATTGACAACGAGGGTCTCTGAAAGGCTTGGATGCTTCTACTTCAACATAAAAGAAAAAATTTCAAAAAAGAAAATAAATGCAGAAAAAAAACCAACACAGTGAGGCAGACTGAAAGCAAGACAGTAAATCAATCAAGATCCAGACAGGATCCAGAAAGCCCCTTGAGAAAGTAAACCTCTGACAGGGAAGAGGGGACTGCCTCTTAAGCTTCTTGGGCTCTACACGCTACTGAAACCACTACAACAAGTGTTCAAACACGGGTTGTAGAAGGTTAGGGCGCGGGTTACATGCATGCAGGCCTTCTGCAGGCCGTGTGTACCTCTGTGTATCCCGAGAATAAATGTCAAGCAACAGTCAAGGAAAAAATGGTATTGATAACCAGGTTCCCTACTAGCTTTAACCTAACAGAAAACAAATAAACAAAGAAACTGAAACTCTACTTCTTTGAACTACCCAAAAACCTTTAATGAAATCCAGAAACCCTAAGAGTAAAATCTCCCCAGTGGAGTCGCCAATTCTGTTGTTGGGAAATTATACCCTACAGACTAACAAGCTAGGGCTTAAACTTGCATGCAGATCATGACCTTTAAGAAATTACTTTTGACCTTCTACCCCTAACCTAAAATCCTTTTTCACATGCAAACATGGAAAGAATCAACTAACCGTTTTATCGATGGTCGGTGTAGATCCTCCGTTGAGATTTATCCTATTGCTCCTGCTGCTCCTTCCAAAAAGTAATCCTGCAATCAAGACAAAACTACGCATGCATGCTATTGTTCTACTAGAGGATTAGAGATTAAACATAAATCAAATGAAACACATAAGACTCTTGCATTTGGGACGGGAAAAGTATCTTTTTATTAATCTCAAGATGAATCAACTTACAATGATTATAGAGATCAGCCACCGTTCCTCGATCCTGATCTTGGGCTCCTCCTCTTCTTTGTCCTCCAAATTCTTTGCTTGAATTCTCCTAAAGCTTGAGGAAAGGCTAAAGGGTTAGGACAAAACGGATTTGGAAATTGGGCAGAGTTTCTTTTCTATGATTTTTCCTTCTTTGAATAGTACCCCTACCCCTTCTTTTATAGGCTAGAAGGAGCTAGGGTTTTAGACGAACTCTTAGCCATGCATGGCTGGGAGTTCCAGTTAACTGACCCAAAGCTTTTCGTCCCGGCGAAAACGTTCCTGATTTTTTGCTTTGTTAGGTAAACGTGGGTTGTAGTGGACCAGCCAGCGTTCCAACGTGTGCAGTATAAGGCCTTCCAGTGTTCCAACGCGCCTAGTAATGGGTTAGGGCACGGGTTACTTGTTTTAAGAGGTTTTTTGAAGAGTCTGTTCAACATGGCTCTGGCAATGAAGGGCAATGAGTTGGCCTGATGCCAGGTAAGCATGGATGGTGAAATTTAGGGTTATAACAAAGTTCCCAACTAATCCACCTACTATAGATCGTCACCCAACCAAATAACCATAATTTTGGTGTATAAAAGTAGGTTTTGGGGTCTCATTTCACATCCAAGCATAAGAACAATGGAACTCTACCCAATTTCACTTCCCCTTCTTGCCCAAGATTTTGTTGGCTTTGTGAGATATGACCTCAAAATTCCCTCATCCTTCCCTTCTTCCTCCATTCAACCCATTCCCTTCCATTGAGGTGATTAGAAGGTTGAGAAAATAATTCCATTCAAGGTGCACTTGGAGTATGGTAAAGAGGATCCTAAACTAGGTTCGCAGAACAATGGCCGACAGAGATTGTAAGTTGTAATCTTTGTATGATGAATAAAAGAATCACATTTTCTTGTCCCAAATGATGATGTTTTGAGTATTTTCATTGATTTATACTTAACATTTAATATCTAACCCTAAATCATGAATATAATAGCATGCTTGTAGTCCTTGTTTTCCTATCTTCCTTGGGAGGAGACATGCATTCAGTGGAACTATCAAGCTTGAGGAGATCATCACTAGATGTGGGATCAAAGGTATAGTTACTCGATCTCTTATCTTATTTTATTTCTTTACATTAGTTTTGGTATGTTTTGGGTAGAATATAAAATTGATTAAGTTTTAGATGGTTATTCACTATGTCTACATATTGAACCCTGGTGTAGTTAAAGGGGGGTTTTCCCTCTAGAAATAGAAGTCATAGGTAAATTCGAGCCTGAGGAAGTTTTTTCAGACTGAGAATAATCCTGATACGGTGTGGTTTGAACTGATGAATGAAGAAGATGATTCATACGAGTCAACTGAATCTGAGGAAGATGTGGAAAAATAGACTCTGGTGGTAAGGAGGTCAAAGAGAATAACAAAACCAATTGAAAGGTATAGTCCACTTGAATTATGTTCTGCATTCGAGTTAACTTCCATCAACGATGAGCCCAATTCGGTTGTTGAGGTAGTTGACTCGACAAAGGGTAAAATATAAAAGGACACTATGGTCGAAGAGATGTAATACTTTTACAAAAATGAGACATGGGATTTATTCAAGTTACCTATTGGAAGGAAGCTCGTCGCTAGCAAGTGGGTGTTCAAGAAGAATATGAATGTTGCAAGACAAGTCTATAAGTTCAAAACTTGACTGGCAGCGAAAGAATATTCCCAGGTCGAAGGAGTCGACTTCGGTGAGATTTTTTCCCATGTTGCAAAACTAACTTCCATTAGAGTACTAATGTCTCTGTCTGCAACATTCAATCTAGAGATAGAATTGATGGATGTGAAGACAATGTTACTACATGGGGACATGGAAGATGAAAGCTACATGAAACAACCTGAATGATTCATAGTAAAGGGAAAAAAAGAGTTGGTGTGCAAACTCAAAAGATCCCTTTTTGGTCTAAAGCAATTGCTAAGGATGTGGTATACGAATTTGGAAACCTACATCCTTATTTTGGGATTTGTGAGAATAAAAGATGATCACTGCATATATTCTAAGGAAGAAGGTGGAAATTTCATATATGTAGATTTGCATGTCGATGACATGTTGTTGATTGGAAACATCATGTATGCAATAAAGGAGGTGAAGAAGTAGCTATCCTCCAAGTTCAACATGAAGGATCTCGGTGCAACTAACTTCATTATGGGAATGGATATTAAGAGAGATTGAGCTGCTACAAATATCTGGTTGAATCAGATGAATTATATTGAAACAATTATGAAATGATTCAACATGTAGGATTGCAAACAGATGAAGGTTCCAATTCGAGTGGGAGCAAGGCTTACTATTGAATAGTGTACAAAGATACAATAAGAGATAGAGGACATGGCACGTGTTCCTTATGCAAGTGTTGTTTGTATTCTGATGTATGTGATGGTCTGCACTCTACTAGACATTTCCCATGCAGTGGGAACGTTGAGTAGGTACATGTTGACACCTGGAATGCAGCACTGGACAACTATCAAGAGAGTATTCAGGTACTTGTGTGGCACAAAGGAATATGCTATATGCTACAAAGGAATACCTAGAGGTAACAATGGTAAATTAGATGTACATGGCTTTGTCGAAACTGACTGGGCTAGAGATATGGATCTATGAAGATTGACCAATGAATATGTCTTCAAGATTTTCAGTGGAGCAATAAGATAGATGATTAAGAGACAGACAGTCATAGCCTTGTAGAAAACAAAACCTTAATACATGGCAGCCACTCATGGAAGAAAAGAAGTCGTATAGATTCAAAGGTTGTGTTCAGGATCGGGTTGGAACAAAGATATATGAAGGTAAGTTGCGATAGTCAAAGAATAATATCTCTAGAAAATAACCCTTCTTATGATTCAAAGACTAAGAACATTTATGTACAATACTATTTTGTAATAGATATGGTGGAAAGTAACAAGGTGTTACTAGAGAAAGTAGACATGTTGGAAAACATAGTAGACTTGTTGACCAAGCCTATGAGTGTTTTGAAGTTGTCTTGGTTCAGAGAGGCAATGAGAATTGTTTCCCTGGGTCTATGAGAATTTTTTTAGGAATATCCTATTTTAGAAAAGAAGAAAACAAGTGGGACAATGTTGGGTTGTTATATTCTTTATAGTGAAATTCTAGTCGAGGTGAATCAATTGATGGTCAAAGTTGAGGTATATCGATAGTAGGTTGAAGTCGAGATAGATAGACAACAAGTCTAAAGTCTAGGAAGTCAACCAGGTAAATTCAAAGTCAAATATATCAATAAAAAGTCAAAAAACAAGAGGTCAAAATGAGAGCATGAGACTATTGACTAGAGACCGAATGAAGACTGATTGGTAAACCCAACTTGGATTTGACTTTAACAAAATCACGATATTTGCAGGATTTGTAGCTAATGATATGCATGAATCTGTAACTGATTTTGGGTGCCAATATTTAGTGTTTTTCCTGTTGTAAAGACTATAAAGAGGCATGTTGTAAGGCAATAAAGGCTGTTGTTGTAGGTGATCTTAGAATTCACTTTTGCAGGTTAATGTATGTGTAAGTGTAGGTTGTTGTTCATGCATATGTAATATGAATTGGCTACATGGTTGTTCTTTCCTGTGCAAGAGGGTATGATGTTGATTGTATCTTAGGTGTGGACCAAGGTTATACATGTAACCTTTTATTCTGATTGAATACAACAACAAGAGAGCATAAAACTAAAAGTAATGTTTGTTTTCTCGGTTAAGGGTTTCCAGGGTAAAATATCGGTGTACTGTGTGATTTCTTGTGTCATTTGTTTTCTTGATTAAATTCTTCTTATCTTCTGCTAGGATTAGTGTGGAAGTGTTCTGCATTTATTGACATATTGAACTTACCATAATTAGTCATTTTTTCCATGTTCGTGGGTTGGTGGACTCGTAGACTCTCACCCTTGTATTATTTTCCCTTTACCGATACATCAGTTCACCCCAACACTTAGTTTAATGTTTTATCATTGACTCACAGAATTACATGTTATTATTTCACTCCTCTCGCAGCCTGCCCCATGTATCTCAACACTTAACCATTTCATCTATTTAGGACTTTAGGACTCACAAACTTTCCCTTCCATTCTAATTTATCACTCTGACTCCCTATCGTCACGTGTCCCTTATTTCACTTTTCTCGAGTCAAATTTAATGCTATCTTTATGGACTCAAATAATAAATTCATTTATGAGAAGGTCGTTAATTAATGGTGTTTATATCATGGAAAATCACATTTATTTCAAGTTAATGCTTTATTCGAAAGAAATCTAACTTAAAATATTTTTACTGTGTAATGTAATATTACAAGAAAAGATCGCCAACTCAATGAAGTTAGTCATGAGAAAAAAAAATAATTTCTGGAGATACCTTGAACCTCTTCACTAGAGAATATAAGAACTACCATTAGTCTTGTTCATATTGGTACTATTCAATCTGTTGGGTAAATAAAATAACAAGGTGTGGACTTCAGGGATAGTTCTCCCAGGTTGCATCCCAGAGTGTAAGTTTTAAACCTGTGAAGTAAAGCAATGCATATAGATTCTTAACAAAAACATAAATTAATCAATGGCTCATACACATAGTACATGAAGATTGATACCGAAAACCCTCAATCGGGGAAAACCTTTCAACTCTTTATTATATTAATTTCACCATTCACCATAAAATATATACAATTTTTTTAGGTATTTTGTAGAAACCAAAACCCCTTAATCCGGTATTAATTTAGAAAATCACTAAAAGTAGCAAAAACCACCCCAAAAAAAAAATTCGGGGCACTGTCCCAGCCTACCGCTCAGTGTTAAATGTTGTGCGTAAACAAGGGGGAACATACCTGCCCCCCCTAGGAAAATCCCAATGCACACGATACAAAGAGAACTACTAGAGGGATCGTTAGATGCAGTTGTCGAATTTGATGCACCCACACACACACATGCAAAGAATATAACATGTACCCAACATTATCCCACTTGTTATTTTCTTTACATCCAAGGGCCCATGAGATTATATAGTCAAAAATCCAGGGAAACAATGCCCATTGTTACTCTACACCAGGAGAAATTTTCTATGCTCACAGACTTTGTCAATGAATCTGCAACATTCTTCAAAGTGTCACCCTTTTCCAGCAACACCTTTTTTTCTTCAACCATGTCTTTCACAAAGTGATAATGAACATCAATATGCTTTGTCTTCGAATGATAAGATGGGTTCTTTGCCAAGAATATTTCACTCTAACTATCACAATCTAATCTCACTGCTTGTTGTACCAACCCAATACCTGAACACAATCTCTGTAACCATACTGCTTCCTTGCTTGCATGAGTGACTGCCATGTATTCAACTTCTGTAGTTGAGACTGCCACTACAACGTGTCTTTTGCTCATCCAACTGATTTCTCCTCCAAATAGGTTAAACACATACTCACTTATAGATCTTCTACGATCCAAATCTCCAGCCCAGTTTGCATTAACAAAACCATGTATGTACACAAATCTGTCTAATCCTGGTCTTCCTTGGTAGCACAATCCATAACTGGTAGTTCCACGAAGATACCTAAAGACCCTCTTTACTGTTGTCCAATGCTCCTTCCCTGGTTTTGATATATACCTGCTCAAAACTCCCATTGCATCAGTGTAGTACATACCATTGCATACATCAAACTACCAACTGCACTGGCATACAAAAGATGGGACATGTCTTATTCTTCTTGTGTCTTGGGACACTGATCTGCAGATAACTTTACACCTATAGGAATAGGAACCTTGAACGATTTACTTCCATGCATATTAAACCTATGCAATATCATCTCAACATATTTTCTTTGATTCAACCAGAGTTTCTTGTTTGCACGATCTCTTTTAATCCCCATTCCCAAAATGAAGTTAGCAACACCCAGATCCTTCATGTCAAATTTGGAGGATATCTATGATTTCACCTCCTTGATAACATCCATGTTATTTCCTACCAATAACATGTCATCAACATACAACACTACATAAATGAAGTGATTACCAACCTGCTTGGAATATACATAATGATCAACCCTCCTTCTCACAAATCCCAATCCAAGGATGTATGTGTCAAAATTTTGGTACCACATCCTAGGTGATTGCTTCAGACCATATAGTGACTTATTTAGCTTACAGACCGAATCTTTCTGTCCCTTCACTACAAAGCCTTTTGGTTGCTTCATGTAGATTTCTTCTTCCATATCTGCATGTAGGAATGTTGTCTTCACATCCATCTATTCCACTTCAATATCAAAAGCAAAAACAATAGATAAAACAAATCTAATAGAAGTTAACTTAGCAATAGGAGAAATAATCTCACCAAAGTCAATTCCCTCTACCTGGGAATAACCTTTTTCTACTAATTGAGCTTTGTATTTCTCCACTTTACCTTGTGAATTAAACTTCTTCTTAAAAAAACATTTGCTACCAACATATTTTCTTCCAGCTAGCAACTCAACAATATCCCATGCCTCATTCTTATCCAAGGCATCCATTTCTTCAACCATGGCCTTCTTCCAGAGTTTACTATCCTCTAAATTCACTAATTTCCTGATGGTTCTGGGATCATCATCAGTAATAGATAAAGCAAAATTGGAACGAAAATCAGGTGGACTATACCTTTCTGGTTTCCTTTTATCTCTCATTGATCTCCTCAATACTAGGGTATGAGGTTCTTCTTCTTCTTCTGCTTCCTCCTCTTCAGATGATTCAGATTTTGCATCATCCAACTCAAGCTCTGTTTTCTCAGGTTCATCATTCGTTGGTAGGAATTCTTGTTCGGACACATCTTTTACCTCTCTAAAAACAACATCTCGACTGTAAATAGTCTTCTTGGTTTCTGGGTTCCAAAGATTTTAACCTTTCACACCATCTTTATAACCAATAAAGATACACTTTTCAGCCTTTTTATCCAACTTACTCCTATTTTCCTTTGGAACATGTACATAAGCATAACAACCAAACACTCTAAGATGTTGAAGAGAGGGTTTCTTTCCAGACCATACCTCGTGTGGAGTTTTATCATCCAACGTTGATGAAGGTGATCGATTGACCAGGTAACATGTTTTACCCACTGCCTCTGCCCATAATTCCTGTCCTAACTCGGAACCATTGAGCATGTTCCTTTATTTTTCCATCAATGTACTATTCATCATTTATGCAACTCCACTATGTTGAGGAGTGTATGGATTAGTCTTCTTCCTTGATATACCACACTTCTTACAGAATTATTTGAATTCATTTCTGCAAAATCTTCCACCATTATCTGTTCTCAATACCTTTATTTTCTTCTTTGTCCGGTTTTCTACCAAAGCCTTAAACTCTTTAAATTTGTCAAATACCTCAGATTTATTTCTAAGAAAATAAATCCATGTGTTCCTTGAGAAATCATCTATGAATGAAACATAATACACAGATTTACCTAGGGATGAAACAGGAACAGGTCCAAACACATCATTGTGTATCAACTCTAAGATCCCCTTTGCTCTTGTAGCACCAAGTGGGAATCTTACTTGATTCTCTTTACTATATATGCAATGTTCACATAAATCAAAATCCAGAGTGCAATTAGACATACCTTCAACCATACCTTTACCGTGTAGTGTTCGAAGGCCCTTTTCTCCAATATGCCCCAGTATTTGATGCCACAACATGGTCTTCTTTTAATGGACAATATTGGTCTTTTCTCCTTCATCTCTCTGCTCAGGGACAAAAGAAATATTACACCCATTAGTATAAGTGATTTCCAACAACTTGTACATATTTACACACCAAAATCCCGTCATCAACACCATTTCCCCTTGTGCCATCTTGCAAGCTCCCTTTCCCAATACAGTATCCACTCCTGTGTCATCCAACTTTCTTACAGACATTAGGTTCCTGGTTAGTTTTGGAATGTGAAAAACCCTAGGGAGAGTTCTAATCCTTCCATATTTTAGTAGCAACTGAACCCTTCCACATCCCATGATTCTAGTTTCCGAGTCATCTCCTAGGAATACATCATCACCATTGTATTTTTCATATTCAAAGAACCACTCCCTGTGAGGAGTCATATGGTATGATGCACCTAATTCGATCAACCATACATCACGGTATGCATGTGTACTTGTAGATGACATGTAAACATCACCTCCTTCTCCAGTGGAGGTTTTCGCCTCTGTGGAAGAGGTACTATCAGATCCCTTTGGTTTATCAACCTTTTTAGACTTGCAATCTTTCTTATAATTCCCTGTTTTACCACACTTCTAGGATTTCCTCAAAGATTTTCCTGGAGACTTAGATCTACCTGTAGATTTAGATCTTCCCCCTGAAGACTTACCAAGATTCCTGTCTTGGGTGAGACCTCTTACAAATAAAGCATCTATTCTATGACCATCCATGCTTTTCCGCCTCATCTCTTCAGATAACAAGGATGAAACTACATCCTCATACTTCAATGTAGATTGAGTGGTACTACCAATTGCTACAACCATATTATCCCAAGAGTTTGGAAAATAACATAACAAAGTAATAAACTTATCTTCTTCTGCAATCGTAATATTAATAGATACGAGTTGACTTACTAGAGTGTTAAAGGCATTTAGATGTTTTGTCACGGAATCTCCATCTTCCATCCTAAGATGATACAAATTCTTTCGAAGAAACAACTTGTTTATCAGGGACTTTGATTGATACAAATTCCCTAACTTATCCCATAGTTCCTTGCCTGTAGATTTTCTCGAGACATTCAACAACACCGAATTTGCCAGGCAGAGTCAAATAGTACTCCTTTCTCTTCTGTCCAACTTCTCCCAATCTTCCTTCGACATACCAGTAGGTGGTGTACTAGTAGTTTGTGTACTAGTAGGTTGTGTACCAGTCGTTTGTGTTCCAGTAGGCTGTGTACTAGTAGGCTGTGTACCAACATCCACAATGATTCATTGTTCTTTGTCTACAAGAAGGTCCTCCATCTTTAGCTTCCATAGCTCAATGTTTTTATCGTTGAAATTCTTTATTTCAATTCTAGAAGATCTCTCCATTCCTCTTTCTACACTTGAATAACCACTGCAAAATCTCCCACTAAAACTAGGTTTATCACAGACCTAAGATAAAATTGATCTATCAAGACTGAGAAAAACCCTCAGCAACAAAGGTGACCCTCTGAAGCCAAAAGAGAGCTCTGATACCACATGTAAGTTTTAAATCTGTGAAGTAAAGAAATGCATATAGATTCTTAAGAAAAACAAAAAATAATCAATGACTCATACACATAGTACAGAAAGATTTATACCGAAAACCCTCAACCAAGGAAAACATTTCAACTCTTTATTATATTAATTTCACCATTCACCATAAAATATTTATAGGTATTCCATAGATACCAAAACCCTAATCCCTTAATCCAAGATTAATTTAGAAACCCGCTAAAAATAGCAAAATCCGCTAAAAATAGCAAAAACTGCCCCCCAAAAAAATTTTGGGGCACTGCGCGTAACCAGGGGGGCCATACCTGGCCCCCCCTAGGACCCCCCTGATGCACATGAAATAAAGAACACTACTAGAGGGATCGTCAGATGCAGTTGTCGAATCTGACACGCCTACATAGACACATGCAAAGAATATAACATTTACCCAACACAAAGGTGTTTGAATGTAAAGATATCATCTCCTAGTGCATCGAAAAATTCATCCAGACCAAAAGGGCCATTCCATTGAAAATAAACTCTCCTATTTCCTTGGTGCCTTGAATATTTAAGAAGATGTTGAAATTTTCAGAGCTAAACCTGTTTTACAAAGGGGAAGAATCCAAGAATTTTATAAAAAGAAAAAATAACGGAATCAAACTTCTTCAAGAGTATTTGTAGGATCCTTCATCAATGCCAGAAGACATATCCAGGATTCAAGAAATTTCTTTCAAAAATCCCTATGAAGAAATTTCCTATTTATTTTCTCAAATTGCTAGCCAAGACTCTACAAAAACCATTCCTTGATTAACATTGTATATATTTCATTTATGGTTCACAAAAACACAATCTTCGATTGGGAAAATATTATTTCAAATGAGATTACTTCACAAATTATAAATTTCAATACCCAGAAGAAATTTTATATGTCATCTTATTTGGTATTTTCTATCACCTATTGTCATACTTTTAAGGGTTTAAATATTGCGAGAAGGGTAAAAGAAAATGTGGGTCTTGTGACCATGTGGTATCAAGATTTGTAGAGACATAAGGTTGGCCACCATTTCTATGAATTATGTAATGATTTTGTGTCTAAATTTAGGAAGCTATTATTTGGGGAAGATACTTTCTGACTCTCATTGGAGGCGTCAATTTTTCTTAATGGGAAAGGAGTTCTTGAAAAAATCGATGATTACAATATCACCACGGTTTTCTTCTCTAACTAAAAACCCATTTTTCTTCCATATTATGTATCTGATAAATTGTTTATTATTGAAATGTCTAGACAATACAAATTCTGGTTTCACACCTTTTCTGAGAAAACAAAAAAACAATTCATACCTCTTCCTTGGAAAGTTGGTGAAATTATTCTCAAAGGAATTTCCAAGATTGAGGAATATGCTTCCTATTTCGACCATTCCAACTTGGGATATGTAGAGGAAATCAAGGGTTTTGGCCCCATTCATATTTTTTATAATCATTTGATTTCAGTTGGGTTCATCCCTGCACTCATAAAATCATTTTTAAGTGGAGAAGATGAGGATGATAGTCATGACCCTAATATTCAAAAAGATGACATAGATTACGATGACATAGAAACTATGATAAGTAGCACAAAACATGAAAATGAAAGTTGTAATCCTTCAAATGAGAAAAATTGTCAGTCACGAGTTGTTTCTCGAAGAAGTGTTCTACCCGAGATAAACCCTCATCCTGGGATATCACAACAAATATAAATACAGAGTAATAATTTAGGGGATGATGAAGAAATAAACCCTCCTTAGGGGAACTTAGAGAACCCCCACAAGTTAAAGATTAAAAGAAAAAGAACTAAGTCACAGAAAGAGGGAGGATAAACACATGCCCGTAAACATGATTTATTACTTGATAATATGGACCTGGATGTGGATATCGAGAATATCACGTTCCCAAACGAAGAAGAACCTACTAGTGAAAATCAAAATCATATTTCTACACTTATGGTCAATGATGAGATATTTTATGATGATGAGACTTTTTCTATACAAAATGCCTTGCTTGACAGAGATTATAAGAATTTTTTATTTTAAATAACCACGAAGAGTAAAAGTGGGAAGTTGCAATCTACAATTGATACAAAGAACATGTTTCCTTCAAGATTGTTGTCCATTCACAAAGTTACAGGGGGTGCACTTTATTTTTCAGTTTCCAATATGGAGGAAGAAAATGATTGGTTAAAAGAGAAAATTAAGGAACTGGAAAAAACCCTCATTCCTCCACCTATTTTGGCTTCCCACGTTGCCATGATTCAACCCAAGAAAAGTTTTCAAGAAACCCCAGTGTCAAGTGCTAGTGTAAAACGAATCTCAAGCTTGATTATTGCCACTTGAAATTTTTTCTAGGAGAACAAAAATAAAAGAATGTATTTGGTTTTAGACTTATGGGATTTAGAAAAAATATTTTCCTCTATAGGCATCATAATTCAGAACACCATAGAACATTTGAATATAGATCTAAAAATTGATAAAGGATTTTATATAGATGGAGTTGTGATGCTTGTTGTAAAGGTTTCAACAATGACAAAGAAAATGAGAAAGAAAAAAGATTTACCTTCCCCAATACGTATCAAGCAACTAAAGGCCTGATGGATTGAAAGAATCATTGTATTGAAGGGATTGTCAACTCAATTGATTGATTTGTCAAGAAGGAAGATAGACTCATACTCAAACAATCTTAATGTAGATATTGATGGTACCACTATTTAAGTATTGGACCCTAAGTTTATCTCAAATTCAATGCTAATGACTCAACAACAGTTAATTGAAGAATTAAAAAGGGTATTAGCGGCAAATTTTGATACTATGAACGAGTTCACACATGATGATATTGAGAATTATCTTGTTGAGTATACCAATACAAATGAAGATATTGAGAATATTTTTCAAAATTTACCTATTGATCATAGATAAATCGAACATGAGTTTTTTAATATTAAAGTAAAACAAGAAGCGATTTTTCCCCGTTAAGGAATTATATTCAAGAATGGTTAAAAAAATCAATTTCCAATATTTCCAAAATACCAACAAAAGAAATTACAACTGGAAATCTATCCGCAACAAGTAAGGGTACAAAAGAAACAACAACATGCGAATGAAAAGAGAGAGATTCCATCATAGTAAGTCTATGTTGATCACATATTTCCTCCGATATCATTTTTTCATCTAGTTATTCTTCTTCTTTAACTAGAAAAGTATAACTAAATCTTGATAACCTCCTCTTTAGGTGCTTTCCAGATTCTATTGTTCGAGATCCACCCATGCTCCTCTTTATACTTCATATTTTCTTGTATATATTTTCTTTATTGTCCGTGGGAGCCCCAATCCAAGTCCATTGGACAACCACCTTAATTTAATGCACTGTAAGAGACATTATTATTTTTGAGAAATCCCAAAGAACTAATTCAGGATCAATTTTGACTTTATTTTATAACTCTCGGTTTTGAGTCTAAAGTTTTTGAAATTAGTCTATCATAATATTCTTTTGAGCTTTATAAGTATTACTCTTTAAAGGTTCTCTTATGCAAATGGACCATCTTCTTTTATTTTGAATGTGATCAAAATATTTATTTCTGCTATGATGCATGTGAGGACATTTTTATTTTCTATAATGTGTGATGTTTGATATTATTGGTCCACTTCTCAAGAATTCTATTTTATAAATATTCTTTTATTTTTCAGCATTTTGATTTTTCTTGAGCATTAAAGATTGGACTATATTATGTGATGTGGTATCATATTATTATTGATTTGAAATTACAAAGAATATCATAATCCAAAGAGGAGTACCACCTCTTTATAAATGAAGGAGGATTCATATCCTCGTGATATTTTCATTTCAGTCATGACAGATTCAAGCGTCAAGATGTATCGAGATGTATGTGTAGTTGTTGATATTATTAATGCAACTCCAAATTACCATGTTCTATTTTGAGAAACTTGTTGTTTAACACCTCTCTTAATATGTTTTTAATGAAAATCAAGTTGTTAACAAGGACTTGAATTTCCAGTGGCACAAATGCTTGTAAATACAAGGGAATTGTAGAATTCATACTTGCTAAGGGATGACCATTATAGAGAGATTCTTTAGTATTCCTTCAGGAATCTACATTATTTGAGTCAATAGTAGCTCCTAGTGTTAAAATTAAATTGTGGATTCACTCTTGAACAAAAAATGTGATGCATTACTTAAGATCAAAATTTTTTGGCACACCCTCATCAGTTCTTTTCCATACTCAACATTATTTTTGAGTTTTATATCTTAGCTAAATTTGTTTGGTGGTCCATGGATAATACTAGAGGGATATCTAGGGTTCTAATTGTGGTAGGTACAACTCTTTGTTGTGACCCTCTTAGTTGTTTTATTTGTGTTGGGATTCTAACATATCTACCTCTTCACATTATTCTTCCTTGGAGTCTTGGGAGGACACAATTGAAGGTTCTTTTCAATTATCCTTAAGATATTTTGAGTCCTGGACATCTCCTTTAGCTGAGTTATGGAGGTCTATTTCACTTGTGGTTATATCCTCATAAGTAAACTTTTGAACAACCATTGGTTCCAAGTCCTTCTTATGGGCTTGTTGTTGGTCATGTTTTAGGGAAGGGTGACTAGAGGTTGTTGTCTTCCAACACTCATTAACTCTGTGAATGAACTCAATGTTTTAGGGACCAAGTGATATTCATATAAAACTTTTATGATGTATTTGAGTGTGATTCCCCCAATGCTTGGAACATTTTTGGAGAATAAAATTAGGAAACAATAAGTAAAAGGATATTTACCTCTAGTTGAGTGTTTTCTAGTCCAAGGATGTTGGTGACTTGCAGTTGTTATGTCTCTATTTCCATGAACTATTTATTCATCGTTTTGGCTAGCCCAGTGGCACCATGTTGTCTTTGTTCACTAAAGTTTTTTTTTGCAGTTGAAGGATTAGACAACGAGATTGTTTATTTTTTAATCCCTGCTTGGATGTTGGGTGTCTTTCCACTTAATGGCTTATATGTTTTAATCTTCTCTGTAATAAAATATGTTTTCAATAAACATGGTATATCCACATAGGTTAAGAAAATTAAGTTAACTATACACACAAATATATCAAAGATAGGTACACCAGTGTATTACATGGCTGAAACACTTAAAAAATGACATAGTATATGGCCCTAGCCAATATGACGACTGAAGAGGAAATATATTAATGCAAAAGGAAAATATTTTACATATGAATCTCTCACAATAAATCATCAACAAATGACCCTCCATGTTTTTTCTATAGGGATCATGGACCAATGTTAAGCCATGGATCAATAGTCATTAGTATATAAGAGAGGATGAATTGTTAAATCAGTTTATGTCTAGAACATAATCATGACTATTTGATTGGATAATTACAAATACACACTAAAGAAACTCACTTTACCTAAAGAAAGATTAGAAAAATATAATCTTATTTAAACCATAAGTGTTTAAATATCCTAACATCCATATGTTAATATCCCACTATAGAATCCCTACTTTCGGATACCTAGGAGTTAGTCAATTGATGTATGGAGTCATCATCTTTCAACAAGGTCCATTAAATAACAATGGATAGTCATTTAATGTAGAGGGTCGTGTTTATTAAATAAGGAAAAATAGATAGTTGGTATTCATTAATGATGGGACCACAAATGGTTAGGGTTTTTATATTGAGAATTTATTTAAAAAAATTAGAGGCTATGTAATTTTTTTTTTAGTGTTGTTGTATTTGGAGCTTCACTTAGTGAAAGGTCACCCCACCTTAAGAGGAAAGTGAACATTTATTTATTTATTATGATTGTCATAATACAATGATATATTTAATCTTACTCGTCTCTTATATCTAGTTTTATGCATTTATAATATTTATATATGTAGTTTGTGTTTCAATTCTAAGAGTTAAAGAACACTACAAGTGGTATTAGACCTATTTCCTAAGCTAGCATGCCTCCAAATTTTAGAAATCGTTTTTTAGGCTAGAGATGTATTTCAATGTCTATGAATAACACAAATATATATCATTCGATGTGTAAACCTATGAAAGGGGAATAATACATGCATAAAATACAAGGTGTGTCACCTAGTTTGACACCATTGTAACCTCTATTGGTATCCCTTTGAGTAGTAGCACACTAGATAATTTTTGTATATAGAATCATCTTCCACATACACTAGGGTATATTAGAATCCCTTTAGGTGCACATAAAACCAACTTCACGTGAACTTGTGCTCATCTTGTTTCTATAGCATAGTGAGAACAATGCTCAAGGAGATCACATACTAGAGAATTGGGTATTCTCACTAAGGGTATGCTCTATCCTCCTTAGTTAGTGATTTGAAATATTTGACAAAGTAGTATTGTTGGAAACCCTTCAGTATATCAGGGAGTTGTATTTCTTGACATTCCTTTGTCCTTAAGACACTATAAACCCTAGCCTTTATAGTTCACCAAAAACATTCCTACATATTTTCATCTTGAAATAATTTGTGAATTCCTTGCATTTTGATGATAATAGTGGTACACCTATAAAGTAACGTTTTTATGTGGAACCAGACTATAGTTGTTGGGGATACCTCTCAAAATACTTTCCTCTATCTCTTAATAATATTGAAATATATCAAAGATAACACATTAGTGGGATCTTAAGTGGTCCCATGGACCATACTTGTATCATGGAAACCAATGAGTACCTACATATTAAGAACTATAGTTTTTCAGAATCACTTGATGCAATTCAAGAAAATATTAATCGCCAATGTTGAAATATCCTCACAAGTTGCTCAAAAAATTTCCAACAAGAAGAAGGAGCTCAAAGAATGGATATCATTTCTATTGGCCTCTAGAAACGACAAGGGGATAAAAGACCCCACATACACCCATGGAATAATATTTATTTGGAGAAGAGTTTCACCCTAATACATTTTTTCTAGGTAACATTAGTCATCACTTCACCTTTCAAGATCACAATTCATTGAAATACGTTTCAAAAGTGGACATGAACAATTTGATGGTTATGATCTGTTTGATTGGGTTACTGAAATGGAAAACCATTTCTCTCTCCATGACATTCTTAATGACCTATATAAACTCAAAGTGAGGTTCTTATATTTTAATTTAGAACACTCGAAATGGTGGAAATGGTATAATAAATCTTATGGAGGCTACAATGCTTAGACCTAATTTGTGAAGTCCATGTATACTCATTTTGAAATTGACACTCATTATCTAGGATGAATGACACTCATTTTTAATTTGACACTCATTTATGCTCATTTTGAATTTACTCAATCTAGCCCTCTTGTGGCAACTACCCCGAAAACCTCCACTTCTGAGACATTGAGAGTCTAAAAGTTTTCCTAGGAAGAGATGGAATAACACCAACACCTCAAACTTTGTTATAATTGTCGTGAGTAGTATTTAAAAGGGAAAAAATGTAAAGAATAAATATTGTTTGAAATATATGTATCCCAACAATACGAGTCAAAATACATCCCACTTGAATACAACCCATGAACCAACATTGGATGACACAACCCCTCCCATGGAAGAATAAACCACCTTGCAAGATCCTTTGAAGGAACACCAAAATTCTCTACATGCCTTATTAGGTTTTTTGGTACCCCAAAATTTGAATATGATTGGTTACATCAAGCATCACAAAATGATTATTTTGATTGACACTACTAGCACCCATAATTTTATTCATAGGAGAGTGGCCGAAGAAACCCATTGTTATATTTTCTTCATACCTAATTTTCAAATTAGAGTGGTCAATGAGAAAATGTGAAACTTCAAATGGGAGAGTATTGTCTCAATTCTCATATATTTTCTATTGAAATGGGTGGTTGTTATGTAGTTCTCCTAGAAGAATAGTTATGTACTTTGGGACCTATCACCATGGATATTAAGTATTTATACATGAGCTTCGCCAAGGATGAGAAGAAATGTATCCTCAATGTTCTTACATCTACTTCCCCTAAAATTATCATCTCTCCTCATATTGAAAAGTTATTGAAGAAGGACCACTTTGGAATTATTTCACACCTCATTGCCATACAAGTAGTGGACACATACCCATGGGATATTGGCCTAATTTGTAGTGGATCCTCGTTAAACATCAAGAGGTATTTGAAACACCCTAGGGTTTCCCACCTTTATATGGGGACATGACCATAGTATTACCTTGATTCGAGGTATGTACATGTACTCCATTGGAGAATTGGAGCTTTTGTGGCCATACATGAAAATAAAATTGGGCACATGAGGGTACAC
>SNQJ01S0058120.1:19411-46035 GCA_010110895.2 Picea sitchensis
ATGTTTGAAGTTTCTAGCTATCCAAAATTGTGTAATTGCATATTTGATTTTTCATCTTGTATTGTCTTTATGATTGGGTAATTTCCAACATTTATCATTCATGATGATTTGACATAACATATGGGTCGTATTCTCTTATTTTTGTAGATGGTCCATATCTGGAGTATGAATAATGTTTTTCAAGGAAAACATTTTAGGATATCATGATAAAGTTTATGTGTGAGATTTCTAAATTAATAGTTATTTTGAAAATAAATGTTAGAATAATTATTTTTATTTCTTTTCAATAAATAAATAAAAAATTAAATAAATATATTTTTATATAATACTTATATGCACACGTATTATTCATAAATAAAATTCAAATCAAAATTTGAAATTTAATAAAACAATTTTATTATTGAAAACATGTTTTGAAAGAATTTCGTAGAGTTATTTTAATATTAAATGAAAATTCATTGAATTGAAAGAATTTCATAAAGTGAATTAATTGAAAATTGAATTTAAGCTCATTCTTGAGTCTGTAGACGAATCTTAATACGTTGTTGAATATATTTATGACGAACAAAAACTTCCAACGAACTTAAATATTCTTCAGAACCATTATTTTTAGATGGTTTTTCGCTGCCATGATGCAGTTGTGGGTTCAAAGATGAGTTCCCAAGTAGGCCAATAATGTAAATCCTGTTTCACTTTTAAATCGCGGGGTTGTCCATCCAAGCCTATTGTTTTGACACNTCAGAACCATTATTTTTAGATGGTTTTTCGCTGCCATGATGCAGTTGTGGGTTCAAAGATGAGTTCCCAAGTAGGCCAATAATGTAAATCCTGTTTCACTTTTAAATCGCGGGGTTGTCCATCCAAGCCTATTGTTTTGACACGAACGAATTCCTGATCCTTCAATTTCTTTATAACATCTATAAATGCTTGGAGATCAGTGGTCGGTTTTCCTTTAATCTCAACAATCCACTGGTTCTCATAAACCCCATATCTACTTACAGTGTTGCCATGTTTAGTTCCAAACCCATCTCTTACATCGGTGCCTACAAGAACATCCAGCTCCGAACCTTCCCGAAAAATTGTCATTCTTAAATTTCCTTCGTCATCCTTGCACTCATCAAGACGTTGACAAGCGTTCTCTATATCACGGAAATTACTAATCGGCTCCCCGTCTATGGCTAATAGCATGTCCCCTTGCTCCAAGGTCTGTTCAGCTCTTGATCTAGCCGAACAACTGTTCACTTGTAATACCGGTTATATATGGAAACCGGGTTCTCAGAAATCTGGAAACCCGCCATATTATATATGGAAGCGCCATGGAAACTCGGTTCTCAGAAAGCTGCATCAAATTCCTCTTTCTCTAGAACCTCCCAACTATTATCTACGTCGCCATAATCACAGTCAATTGAATCTACAACATCATAAGCACTTTCTGTTAAATCTGATTCGCCGTTTTCCGCGTTCAACTACTTCCCATCCAGAATTCCATTTCTTCTACATAGCTTGGCCTTCACCTTTTCCTTTCCTGAAGTAGGAATTGTAAATAGTACTCCCCAGGGCAGTAGAATCCATAGTTTCTCCAAGTTTTACACGAAGAGAAACTTTATTTGGGAAAACATAGGAAACTGAATTCGCAAGAAACTCTAATAACAAGGAAATCTGAACACTTTAAAAAGTAACAAAACAAAAATGGATTGGGTACAGTTGAAATTGCTACAGATATTTAAACATGTAAAACGTAAAATGGAAAACTGCAGAGAATATAACCTAAATAAATAAAATTTAATGCTTACCGCAGAAGAGTGGTTGTTATGTCCAGAAATCATTGAATTCGAACTCGGGTTGGGAAGATCGGATGGACCTTCGACTTCAAAAATCATTGAATTCGAACTCGGGTTGGGAAGATCGGATGGACCTTCGACTTCAAAAATCATTGAATTCGAACTCGGGTTTGGGAAGATCGGATGGGCCTTCGACTTCAGAAATCGTTGAGTTCGAAATTGGGTCGGAAAGATCCGATGGACCTTCGATTTCGGAAGTCGTTGAATTTGAATTTGAACTGTGAAGATCGGATGGACCTTCCCTTCAGTGTGAAGTTGTGAACAAAGCATTTTTTGAAATATGGTCAAAGGAAAATGAGAGGGAAACCTTTCAAATTCAAATGATGAAACAACGCGAAGACTGGAGATGATTGAAACGGAAACGGAGAAAGGAGGCGAAAACGGAAGCATCGGCACTGGGCAGACGGGGATGGCAGACGGGACAGGTACGACGACCGAGAAAGTTATGGGAGACGGCGCCAGAGTTCAAACTTGGAGGATGTCAAAACACGTTGTTTAGGGAAGGAAGATTGCTCCCGAGTTAACCTAGTCAGTCTCAGTCTCATCAAGAACAGAAGCAAAGGTCATAGAGACAAAGAGACAAAAATAACAACGGGAAAAACAGCAGATACTAAACCAAAACCAGGGGCAGAGGCAGTGCCAAGACAGGGGAAGTACATAGCTTCTGCTTCTCTTGGTTGAAGGCTTACTGTTCCGTCCCGGTCCGGGAGAAGACCTGTTTCTTCAAATTCTCTTTCAACCACTGGTTGAGTGGCCATACTAGGTATGAGAAACTGCATAAACAATTACCACAACTAATAAATATCGAGTTTAGTATGAGTAGCATTTTTGCCCCCAATGCCATCGTGCCATGGTGGTCTGTATGTTGAAAGCGGGAAGACAGCTGTTTCGCTGTTTCTGCATGTGGTTCAAAGCCGTAAGAGTTCTATTCTCCATAGCCCACAGTCCTGGCGGTTGCAATGTAAGATCATCGACTCTATTAGGGTATCTCTCCATGATCGAGGAGACTTCCCTCGCTCATGCCAGCTTGGAAGATAAGCGTTGTCTCATTTCAGTGCACATTATGTTTTTTATAAGTAGATGAAATATAATAATAATAATTTAATTTTAAAGGTACGTTTTAAATTTGACACTTAATTGGTAATTGGTGTATGCTATTTGTTTGTTTTTGAAATTGAGATTAAGGATAATGTATTATTAACAAATATATTCAATCCAATCTTGATTTACACATAGAAATATTAAAACAGCCTTGATACCTTCACATTCTAAACTTATGTCATTTAAAGATGCACTAAAAAATAATTTTATAAGTCTAAATGCTTTAAAGTCTTATCCTATTTACAGTGTTTATTATATCGAGCAAGTAGGATAAGTACTTTTAGTGGAGATCATAGAGTTGAAGGTAATCCATTTACATTCACTATAAAAGAGGTTCTATTATCTAGAGATTTAATGGGCATTGACTTTATACATTGAAATTGTTTCAAAAGGTTTATTTAATATGGACAAAAAAATGTGAGATCTCTCTTTTTTCAGGTTGATTATCAACAATTTTTTGAAAATGATCCCTAGTTTTAAAGAAGTGTGAGATTTTTATTAACCCCTTGGTCCTTTGAGTTTGATCCTAATTTTATGTAAGTTACTAGAACTCCAGTTTGGATTTATATTCCCAATTTGTTATTATATTTTTAGTATTTCTTAATTTTTAATGATACATAGAATACTTTGGCACTTTCACAAAATTAGAGCTTGAGAGAGTTGTAGTGGATTTATGTACATGTGTGTATGTTTTAAGATAGACTTGAACAAAATAATTCTAACATAGAAGAGTTTTAATATACATAGTGAGAGAGTTGTATCAGTTTATGCACATTTGTGTTTGTTATGATAGATCTAAACAAAATAATTCTAATATGGAAGAGTTTTAGTACAGAAAAGTCTTGGATTATGAGAACACAACATTTAGGTGTAGAATATATATCATATTCCAAGACATTTACAAGCTATTTGTCCCATGCTCTTTCTCGAGCTCATCCTCCTAAGATAAAAATGAATGTTTACTCAAAAACTAAATAAATAGAATCTTCCAAACTAATAGAATTTTTTTATTAACATTGATCATAAGGAAGTAACATAGGATCCACAAACTTTAATTGGAGAATCCACTCCTTTCTTGAGGGATGAGTAGAAAAAATGGTTACACGACATTCCTCTTAGAGGGTAGTGATGAATCTAATACTAGGAATGGAATTGATGGGGTAGTAGTAAAAATTGACATCCATTTTGGTGGAACAAAAAAAATGATGAATCTAATATCTGGAATGGAATTGATTTCTCTTAAAAATTCTCTTAAAAAAACAAATTTTAAAAAGGAAAAATTGAATATTATTTTATAAATGGAAAAAAATAAAATTTACATTATTAATGTAATCTTTTAAGTATAGTATTTACCTCTATCTTTATAAATGCAATTTATGTATTGATACTTGATTTTTTTTATAGAAACATAAAATTTATTTATTTTTGTTAAAAAAATTATTTAATTTTTTTTGCTATAAATAATTATAGATTAAATAAAAAAAATTATAAATATTAATTAATAAATTTATTGAAAATTTTAAAATAATAATATAAATTAAAATAAATTTTATTTTATAAATATTAATGAATAATATATTGGAAATTAGTCCTTGAGCATAAGTACAAAAATAATAATAATAATCTATCGAAAATTTCAAAATGATAAGAGTTCATATGTAAAAATATTTGTATACTTTTATCTATAATATCATGTTTTATTTAGTTAAAATATTGTGATTCTTTATATATGTGCAAAATAAAATAATAGTGGTTTTTTTTTATGAGTTTTTTTTATGTTTATTTTAATAAGTATGATGGGTTTTCAAGGTTGTTAGTTTATTATGATTAATTAAATTAAAAACAAATTAGTATTTATGGTTGAAAATATCATATAAAAATAATTTTAATTCTTATAAGTTAATAAGTATAAAGATTAATATTATTATAAATATTGTAAAATTGAAATCAAATGTGTTTATACGTTAAGCATATAAAAAAATGTTTTTTATCCTCTATTTTCTTGATAATATTATATTTTTTAGGGTGGTTATAATTCAACACTTAGTTTCATTAAGAGGCTTATAAGAATTTGTTATTGCTTTTCATTATAACCTAACACATAGTTTCATTATGAGACTTATAAGAAATTTTCATTAAGTTTTATTATGAGACTTATAAGAATTTTTCATTGTTTTAACACATTTTAGTTTACTATGAAGTTTTTGAAAGTTTTTTCTTAACAATGTTAATGTTCTTATTTAAGTTAGCAATACTATAAAAATAATTTTAATATTTTAACTCAGGGTTAATGATCTCTTTTTATTATATTCTCTATTTATTTGTTACATTACAATTTCTCCTTAAATTTAGTTGTGATAGTACTTTAAATATTATTGATATTTTAATGAGTGGCCTCACCTTTTATTGAAAATGGTTTAGTCAAGAATTAACATTTTCATATCATCTTCTTTAAAGAGTTATTGAACCTTCACTAGAATTAGTCTTATCATTCATGTTAATTATCTTATGCTTGTAGATTAAGTACCTAATCATAATCCCACTTTGGAAGATGACATTGAAGTCCAATATCTAAGAAAATTATTGAGTACAAGGTGTATTTTTCTAAATTTAAACATTATAAATTATAAAACACTATTGGATTTGCAAGATTTACTTTTCTAAAAATGCATCAAATAAAATAACTCTAATAACAATTACATGAAATAGGATTTTTTTTTGTCTTATATATAATAATAATAATAATAATCTATTTTTAAGGTCACTGACTGGTAAAGTCTACAGAGGTATACATATGGATTTGAACTTATGACCTCTTAAGAGGAAACACATATTGTTAACCATTAGGTCCACTCAGATTATATATATATAACATTTAAATTTATTTTCAAGATAAAAATACTTTTTTCAACCTTTATTTAATAATTTTCTAAAAACATATTGTGATGAAGCTCAACTTCAATATGTTTATATAAATTGACTTCCTATAATTTTTATTATCATATATAAAATTATGGTAAATGATTTTCTCAATTTCTGTGATCATAACCATTGTATTATGCCTAAAAAATTTATTTAATAATTTTAACGTGCATATAAATATTGAAGGGGCTCATGAAAAAAAGAACAATATCATCAATATAAATGCCAAAAAGAATAGATGACAAGGAAAAACACTACTTGATCTAGATATTACCATCAATTCTTTCAATTCTTGTTATGGTTTGAGTACATACGCTACTTCTTTTAGATTTGAACTTGTGACCTTTTATGAGGAAACAAGTGTTCTTAACCATTAGGTTCACTTAGGATGTGAAACCATTAGGCTCACTTAAATTGTGATGAATAAGAAGTCTATATAAAAAGATGAATAAGAACAAAGCCACAATTTTTTTAAATTTCTTTACCATTCCTCTTCTCTATTAACAAACATTTAACGCAAAATTCAATGTCATTGAAAGTAAAAATATCTTACTTTATAAAATGGAATCAAATAAAATTTTAAAAAACATGATCCCTTATAAATCATATTTTTTTTTGGTTAAATTCAAATCTTATATATATTTGGAAAGATGTAAAAGTTTAATTTTAGTTTAATTTATATAATGTAATTTTTTTTGTTGGATGGGATGCATGAAAATGTTAGAATTTAGAATTAATGTTTTGTATTATCACTTGGACTCATAATCCCGTGTAAGAATTAGCAATTTAGTTGCATAAGGCAATATCTCATTTAACAGTCACCCATATTATTGTTAAACGCGTGAATACAAATCATTAGATTATATTTTTTCTAATGTCTTAAATCATAGTCAATTATTAAGCACTAACGAGTATAAAGTTTGGCTAAATTTGCTACAAACAAATTTTAACTAAATGTTTATAATTTTTTTTACAAGTAAGCTAAATCAAGGTCTATATTTAATTTTTTTTTACAAATAAGCTAAATCAAAGTCCACATTTAAAACCTTAGATGATTAAGGTTGGACATATTATTTATCATTATAATATTATAATCTTTTAACAAAATAATTTTAACTAAATGTTTATAATTTTTTTTACAAGTAAGCTAAATCAAGGTCCATATTTAATTTTTTTTTACAAATAAGCTAAATCAAAGTCCACATTTAAAACCTTAGATGATTAAGGTTGGACATATTATTTATCATTATAATATTATAATCTTTTAACAAAATAATATTAGTTACTTTTTTATCTAAATACTTTTTCTAATCATTTATATATAAGTTAAATCAAGGTCCACATTATTTTGAAGGTTAAGGTCAAGAAAATAGTGTTTATAATTATAATATTATAATACATTAACAAAATAATACTAGTTACATTTATAGAAGATAAAATTTATAGATACGAATAATATATTGTTGTATTTATTTTTTAATACTAATGTTTAAAACATTTAAATACATGCTTTGTTTAAAATTTCTATTTAATTAAAAAAGTATTTTTTATTAAATTTTATATAAAAAAATTATAATTCTTTTATAATAAAATATAGTCTTAAAAATTTATTATCTTTATATTTAATAATACAATTTATATTTTTAATTATTTTCTATTTTCCTTTCCTCCTCCTGATATTTTTTAGAATTTATTTCTTAAATGAAACTCTTCAAAAATATTTTATATAAAGTCACCCAAATCTATATTATTGGATTCATTTCATACCATAAATCTATGTTGATATTTCAAAATTATGTTTATTTAAATCTCATTGTTCTCCAAAGCTATCACTCGCATAAAGAAAAAGCAAGTGCATTTTACAGCCCACCATGATAATGTTGACTTTATATATTGTATAAGATTGATCCAATATGATTTAAAAAAACAATAATTCAACATAAACAGGATAGGTAACATGAATTATATATTTTTTTTTTTAGGTTTTTCTTCCACAATCGTAATGTTAAATAATAATAATAATAAAAAATATCAAAATTTAATAATACATCAATTTGGTGTTTGGTTAGGTAGGGATATTATTATTAATAGTAATAGTATAAATCCATTTAGAAATTTTACATTTCATTTTTTTAATCTATGAATGTTTAATAAACATGCACCAAATAAAATCCTTCCAATTACATTATATACAATTATCATAAGAAATAACTCTTAAATTGTGTATGGTTAATATGTTTATTGCAATGCACTTTGTATATTATTGCATGAAGATGTATTCTTTATACTTTAGTATAAAGGAGATGTGTAATTCCTTTTTATGCTTAACATGGAGTTAACAAGTGATATTTAGAAAATATTATTAACAAAACAATTTCATTGTTAATCATAAATATAATATTTCAATGTCCACCTTAAGTAAAATGTTTCAATATCAACTATTCATCTGTTACTAATAAGAAAAAAGTGTAAATCATTTAGTATTCAACATGAATTGTTATCAATTATAAAAAACAATTGATCTTTATTATACTTAACTTCAATTTATCACTGAGAAGGATTAATTACTTCAATTTATAAATTCTAGGTATATTGCTTCTACCCCTGAAACTCAGATCGAGTGAATCTTCAATTTATCAATGGGAAGGATCAAGTACTTCAATTTATAAATTTTATTTATATTGCTTCTGCCAATGAAATTCAGATCGAGTGGCAGTGTTCAGAATGTGGAGCTTTAGCTGGCAGTGACTTAAATAAAAATTACAAAAAACTTTAGCGATTGAAAAATAATCATATTTTTGCATCAGTTCGGAGACTCGGCTTAGGGATTTTTTCATCACTTCGGAGACTGGGCTTGGGAAAGGAAGTAGACGAAAACATGGCGCAGCCGCACTCCTCAGATCACATCCGCTCTCACAGGATCTTCTTTCCACTCGGCCCGAAGAACTCCAAGGTTCTTCTATTTCCCTATCGGGAAATCTGCACCCACAGATTCTCTTCTGCGCGACTTCTCGTTGTTCGCTTATCGTGAAATCGGAAATCGCGACTTCACAAGTTCTCGGTTGCTCGCTGGGCTCTCGAATCCCCGAGACCCGATATGTCAGTCAACGCTCACTTTCTCTTTCCTCTATCGGGACTTCGGCTCTATCGCGACTTCGCAACTCGCGATATCAAGAAATCAGTTTTCCAATCCCCGATACCCGATGCGCCGAAACGTCGATGCACGCGTGAGTTGACTTTTCAACGATCCCTTATCTCATCGGGACTTCGGACTTTGCGGGATCGCGAATCCTAACACCCAATATTCAGAACTTCTTGCGGCGAGGACCCGATGACTACATGCCACCTGTACTCCACTAACCTTGATTGTGGCCCACACGACCCTCCATCGGGATATCACGTCTCGTGATATCACAATTCTCGTCGCAAACTTTTTGAACTTCACCTTGCGAGTCCCTGATACACGATTCTATGTGTAGATCCGACAGCTCTGGTGGCCTGGATCAATGGCTCTGCCCCTCCTGAGCTCCAAACCTTTAGACATTCACGCCGTAATATCCTTGCACCTCCGCAAGATCCAACAGCCCACGAAACTTCGCAAAATCTCCACGAACGATTCCGATCGTCCGTTCTTCCTTGTGCAATCCACGAAATTGATGAAGTGTCCCACTACAAGACTCGTTTGCCTGCTCGCCAACCTGCGACGCTTCCTCTCAGACTTTCAATAGAAATTTCTCTGCACTTATCCTTCGGTGAAATTCGAAGGCCTGCTCCTCCTGAGCTTGTTCTCGACTTCTCAAGTACTGCTGAGAACTTCTTGCGCGCACTCCTTGCGGCAAACCTTCAACAACGTCTAAGTATTGAAGTCGCTTAACTCTGCGCACTCTTGTAGCAACAGTCTTTCAAAGATTTACTCAGCTTCGCAACCCTGAGGCTTTTCCTTGGCCTGCACACTCCTTGCATGGAACTGTGCCTAACTGCACTTTCTGGATGAATGAGAACAAAAGTTCACTCCAATTGAAACCTTCTGTCAACGCACTCCTTGCGGACAATTCAACTGCACTCCTTCCAGGAATTCTCTTGCTCAATTAGAGAAACAATTGAAACTCATTCCATCTCCCTCTCAGACTTCAATTCAACCATGAAATCACATGCACCGCATATAAAAGAAAATGTATGACAGGACGCAAACATTTATGAGAAAAACATCAACACACAGAGAGACACACAAAACCATGAAATTGAATCAAATATTTCTTCTATTAATTCAATATCTATACATGGGTGTTCTTCATACAAAGCTCTCTGCTTACTCTTCTTCTTCATGCTTCAATAATCTAAAAAAAAAACAATGATACAATGAGGGTGTCTATATCCGTTTTCCCTCTTGCGTCCTAAAGCTATCAAATCTACAATTAAATTCCTATCTACCAGCATTAACTATTTTAAATGTTGACTATCTACCTAAGGATGAGAGCTATCCGCTCAAGGTCAATTACAATAAACAAAGTGCGCCTTCATAAATGGCTTCATTAAAGAATTTGCGCAACATTCCCAAAGTATTTTCAAAATGTGTGTTGGCTCATCCATCTATCTTCCACTTCACGTTGGCTCACTTGATGTGCTGGCGATGCTCCTGCATCATACTCCTCGGCTTGAAAATTTCATGGGCTCCTATCCATGAGCTCCTGCACGGTCTGTCCATGCTTCTGTATTTTTTCTTCGCTCTCCCAGCTGACATCTTCCACTGGGTGATTCTTCCACTTGACCAGATACTCGAAGTATTCCTTTCGCCTGGTCCTCTTACCCACTCTCTTATCCAGTATGCATTCCATCTGCGACTTTTCTACTATCGGCATCTGTTTCGCCCACTGGATCACTAGTTGCTTAGTTGCAGTCTCTGCTTCTCCAGCCCTGTATGGGTATAAATCTGTCACATTAAATATCAGAGATATTCTGATTCCATCTAGTAACTCAATCTCATAAGCATTCTCTCCGAACTTTCTCAAGACCTTGCATGGCCCGATTTTCTTCATCTTCAGCTTATTGTATGTTCACCTCAGGAACCTTTCTTTCCTCAAATGCGCCAGAACTAGATCACCAACTTCAAATTGAAGTTGTCTCCGATGCTGATCCGCTCTGCGCTTATATTCCTTATTTGAATCTATTAGTCGCTCCTTCACTCTGTGGTGAAGTTCCTTCATCGCCTCAGCGAATTCCTCTGCACTAGCACTGCTAGTCGCAGTCTGTTCTGAATCTTGCAATTCAGAAACTCCTCTCGGTTGTGTCCCATACACAATCGGAAATGGACTTTTCCCTGTGCTTCGATTCACTGAATCGTTGTATGAGAACTCTTCTTGTGGTAATATATTATCCCAGATGCTATGGTGCTTTGTCACCAAGCTCCTTAGCAAGTCTCGCAGACTTCTATTGACCACTTCTATTTGTTCGTCTGTCTGCGGATGATAAGAAGAACTAAACATCAAGTTGGTTCCTAGCTTCTTCCATAACGTCCTGCAAAAATTCCCTATGAATTTGGTGTCCCTGTCCGAAACTATGCTTTTCGGCAATCCATGAAGTCGAATGACTTCTTTGAAGAACAGATTTGCGATGTCTGTCACATCGCTGGTATTCTGGCATGGAATGAAATGTGCCATCTTTGAAAAACTATCCACGACCAAAAAGATTGAATCAACACCTCTTTGTGTCCTCGACAATCCCAATATAAAATCCATGCTTATCGCCTCCCATGGCCTCTCTAGTATGGGCAATGGCTGATAAAATCCTTCATTTTGTTTCCTCCCCTTCGAATGCTAGCATACCCGACATCTATCAACAAATTTCTTGACTTCTGACCGAATCCCTGGCCAAAAGTAAGACTTGCTTAGCTTCGCGAATGTTTTGTCATGGCCAAAATGTCCTGCCAATCCCCCACTGTGCTTCTCCTTTAACAGGTTCTCCCTCATGGAGCATTTCGGAATACACAGTTGATTCCCTTTGAAAAACAATCCCTCCTGGATCATATAATCTATCCAAGGGCTTCGATCTCTGAGAACTGGATTCTCAGCTGCTTCATACGCTTCTCCAAATTCTGCATCTCCTGCGTACATGTCCCTGAGATTTTCAAAACCCAATGTTTTGACTTGGAATTCCTGCAGCAACAAACACTTCCTACTCAAAGCATCAACCACTTTGTTAGCAGTACCCGAAATATGCTTAATCACAAATGTGAAATTCTGCATATACTCTACCTATTTTGGATGTTTCTAATTCAACTTCTCTTGTTGACTCACAAACTGTAATGCATGATTATCATTGTACAATACAAATTCTTTCGTGATCAAGTAATGCCTCCACTTCTTCAGTGCCTGTATGATAGCATAAAATTCTTTATCATACGTGGAGTATTTCAACTTTGCCTCATCCATCTTCTCGCTGAAATATGCAACTGGTCTGTCCTCCTGACTCAAGATCGATCCTATGGCAAACTCACTTGCATCACATTTCACCTGAAATGTCTTCTGCAAATCCGACAACACCAACACTAGTTGTTCCATAATCTTCTGCTTCAATAGATTGAATCTGTTCTCAGCCTCGATCATCCAGTGAAAAGATTTATGCCGCTTCTTCACTGTATCCATCATCGCTGCACTGATTCCACTGAAATTTCTGATGAACTTCCGGTAGAAACTAGCTAAACCATGAAAACTTCTCACTTCGAAAATATTTCTCAGTGATGGCCAATTCTTGATCACTTCTACCTTGCCTCGATCCATCTTTAATTCATTCGCCGATATGATAAATCCCAAGTATATGAGCTTTGTCTTCATAAATAAATATTTTCTCATGTTAATCAACAGCTTCTCCTGTTGTAGTTTCCTCATCACAATAGCCAAATGCTTCAGATGTTCAGCCTTCGTCTTACTGAAAATCAGTATGTCATCCAGATATACGACGATGAACTTCCCGATGAATTCCCTCAGGACTTCGTTCATCAACCTCATGAAGGTACTTGGTGCATTTGTTAATCCAGATGGCATAACGAGCCATTCATACAAACCTGCGTTTGATTTAAATGTTGTTTTCCATTCATCGCCTTCTCTCATGCGAATCTGGTGATATTCGCTTTTTAAATCTATTTTTGAAAAATATTTTTCCCCACTCAGGCAATCCATCAGATCATCCATTCTCGGCAATGGAAACCTGTATCTAATGGTTATTTTGTTGATCGCCCTTGAGTTGGTACACATTCTCCATCCTTCATTCTTCTTTGGACTGAGTACTGTCGGAACAACACATGGGCTCAAGCTTTCTTTGACTAATTCTTTGTCCAATAACTCCTGGACCTGCGTCTTTACCTCTTCGTTCTCCTACGCCGTCAACCTATACGCATCTTTGTTTGACAAACTAGCTCCTGGTATGAGATCAATGTGATGACTCACACTCCTCATCGGCGACAACGAATGAGGTAATGCGTCCACTATGATGTCAACGAACTCTTCTAGCAGTTCCTGAATTTCATCTAGCAAATCATCCACTCTTGTGCTAGTCAGAACAATTCTCGGCTTCCTGACCACAAAGAATTGTGGATCTTCTTTCTTCTCCATATCTGTAAGAAGCTCCTTCCCACTCATGAGAAGTATTGTGTTTCTTACCTCCGACTTCACCTCTTTATCTTTTATCGGAAGCAACTTGTGTGTCTTCCCATCCTTCTCTAAAGTATATGTGTTCATTCTCCCATCATGAACCACATTTCTGTCATATTGCCATGGTCTACCCAACAAAAAATGACATACATCCATGGGAATAACATCACATAAGACCTTATCATTATACCCTCCTATCTTGAATTCAACTAAACACTGTTTAGTGACACTCACCTGATGTCCCTTCTGTAGCCATGAAACTTTGTATGGACTTGGATGATCAGTCATCTCCAGCTCCAACTTCTCTACCATCTTGGTCAAAATGAGATTATCTGTGCAACCACTGTCAACAATAACCTTGCATACCCAGTCCTTGGTTTTGCAAGCTGTCTTGAACAATCTGGTCCTTTGAGTTGAGTCCTCCACCTCCTTTTCGGGTGTTAAGAGAACTTTTCGCATCATCAGTTACCTTCCACCGTCTGTGTCTTCGGTCTCAACATCACGCCTCTGCACCTCATTGATGTGAGCTTCTCCAATGTCCTTCTTTTTATCTAGACACTCAAATGACCTATGCCCATTCTTCCCACATGTGAAACATGTGATCACTCCACCTCGGCCTCTTCCTCTACCTCTGGTACGAGGAAAAGTGTTTCCATCAGCATATCCTCCGCTCTGCTCTGTATGTTGTCCTCTCTGTTCAACATATTGTTGTCCTCACTGTGAGGTTCCACCTCTCTCAATCATACTCTGAGGTTTCTTCCATTCCTCCTTTGGCTTCTGGTATTTATCTTGGGCAACTGCCTTGCCTCTTGGCTGACTTCTGCCTCGCCCTTGCTGACCTTACTTATGGCAAAGCTTCTCCTTTGCTTTCAGAGCCATCTGATAAGAATCCTCCACCGTCCTGATGGTAACCATGCTTAATTCATCCTGAATGTCGTATCTTAGACCATTCAGATATCTGGAAACCTTCTCATCATCGCTCTCCTTAGTGTATTCTTACACTGTCATCAGCTTCTATCTCAGGTTCTGCATCCTCCTGAACAGAGTAATTTGATAATCTCTTGGGATGAATTTCACTTTCATCTTCGCGATCATTCTGTCCCAACTCTTGATTTTCTACTTGCCTTTGCAGCGTTTGTCATCTTGTAGCTCATCCCACCACAATGCTGCATGTCCTTTCAAGTGTACGACAACATGCCTGACTTTCTTATCCTCTTCGATATCTTCATAATCGAAGTAGGTTTCAAGAGCTCTAATCCAGTCCAGTAGCTCTTCTTCATCCAGATTTCCCTCATAAACTGGAATATCCATCTTCGCCTTCGCACCCATTCTGGCGATAGCATTAATCAATCGCTCAGTTGATGCATCTTCGACTGCCACTTCTTGTTGTTGTTTGAACTCAACTTCGCCTTCGAAGTCACTTAGATCTCCCACACTGGCTGTGTGTATTTGCACTGTTTCCATCTCCTCAAGTCTTGCTCGAAGATCCCTCATCTGTCTCTCCGTTTCTGGATTTCCTGCTGGCCTACCTCTTCTTCTCACCTCCCTATCTTCTGGATCAGGTGATTTCCTTTCCCTCCTGGGCGGCATGGTGAATTTCCTTCTCTGCTATGAAAAGAAAAGAAATATTCCCTCTCTGATACCAAACCTGGCGCAGCCACACTCCTCGGAGCACGTCCGCTCTCACAGGATATTCTTTCCACTCAGCCCGAAGACCTCCAAGGTTCTTCTATTTCCCTATCGGGAAATCTGCACCCATAGATTCTCTTCTGCGTGACTTCCCATTGTTCTCTTATCGGGAAATCGGAACTCGTGACTTCGCAAGTTCTCGGCTACTCGCTGGGCTCTCGAATCCCCGAGACCCGATATGTCAGTCAACGTTGACTTTCTCTTTCCTCTATCGGGACTTCGGCTCTATCGCAACTTCGCAACTCGCGATATCAAGCACTCGATTTTCCAATCCCCGATACCCGATGCGCCGAAACGCCGATGTACGTGTGAGTTGACTTTTCAACGGTCCCTTATCTCGTCGGGACTTCGGACTTCGTGGGATCGCGAATCCTAACATCCAATATTCAGAACTTCTCACAGCGAGGACCCGATGACTACATGCCACCTGTACTCCACTAACCTTGACTGTGGCCCACACGACCCTCCATCGGGATATCACGTCTCGCGATATCGCAATTCTTGTCGCAAACTTTTGGAACTTCACCTTGTGAGTCCTTCATACACGATTCTACATGTAGATCCGACAGCTCCGGTGGCTTGGATAAATGGCTCTGCCCCTCCTGAGCTCCAAACCTTCAGACGTTTGCGCCGTAATCTCCTTGCACCTCCGCAAGATCCAATAACCCACGAAACTTCGCGAAATCTCCACGAAGGATTCCGATCGTCCGTTCTTCCTTATGGAATCCACAAAATTGATGAAGTGTCCCACTACGAGACTCGTTTGCTTGCTCGCCAACCTGCGACGCTTCCTCTCAGAATTTCAATAGAAATTTCTCTGCACTTATCCTTCGGCGAAATTCGAAGGCCTGCTCCTCCTGAGCTTGTTCTCGACTTCACAAGTCCTGCTGAGAACTTCTTGTGTGCACTCCTTGCGGAAGACCTTCAACAACGTCTAAGTATTGAAGTCGCTTGACTCTTCCCACTCCTATAGCAACAGTCTTTCAAATCTTTACTCAGGTTCTCAACCTTGAGGCTTTTCGTTGGCCTGCGCACTCCTTGCACGACACTGTGCCTAACTGCACTTTCTGGATGAATGAGCACAAAAGTTCACTCTAATTGAACCCTTCTGTCAACGCATTCCTTGCGGACAATTCAACTGCACTCCTTGCAAGAATTCTCTGGCTCAATTAGAGAAACAATTGAAACTCATTCCATCTCTCTCTCAGACTTCAATTCAACCATGAAATCACATGCACAACATATAAAAGCAAATGTATGACAAGAAGCAAACATTTATGAGAAAAACATCAACACACAGAGAGACAACAAAAAACCATGAAATTGAATCAAAGCTTTCTTCTATTAATTCAATATCTCTACATGGGTGTTCTTCATACAAAGCTCTTTGCTTGCTCTTCTGCTTCTTGATTCAATAATCTAAAAAAAATCCAATGATAGAATGAGGGTGTCTATATCCATTTTCCCTCTTGCGTCCTAAAGCTATCAAATCTACAATTAAATTCCTATCTACCAACGTTAACTATTTTAAATGCCGACTATCTACCTAAGGGCGAGAGATATCCACTCAAGGTCCATTACAATAAACAAAGTGCGCCTTCATAAATGGCTTCATTAAAGACTTTGCGCAACATTCCCAAAGTATTTTCAAAATGTGTGTTGGCTCATCCAGCTGTCTTCCGCTTCACGCTGGCTCACTTGATGTGCTGGCGATGCTCCTGCATCATACTCCTCGGCTTGAAAATTTTCATGGGCTCCAGTCCATGAGCTCCTACACGGTCTGTCCATGCTTCTGTATTTCTGCTTCACTCTCCCAGCTGGCATCTTCCACTGGGTGATTCTTCCACTTGACCAGATACTCGAAGTATTCCTTTCGCCTGGTCCTCTTACCCACTCTCTTATCCAGTATGCATTCCATCTGCGGATTTTCTAGTATCGACATCTGCTTCGCCCACTGGATCATTGGTTGCTCAGTTGCAGTCTCTTCTTCTCCAGCCCTGTATGGGTATAAATCTGCCACATTAAATATCAGAGATATTTCGATTCCATCTGGTAGCTCAATCTCATAAGCATTCTCTCCGAACTTTCTCAAGACCTTGCATGGCCTGATTTTCTTCATCTTCAGCTTATTGTATGTTCCCCTCAGGAACCTTTCTTTCCTCAAATGTGCCAGAACTAGAACAACAACTTCAAATTGAAGTTCTCTGCGATGTTGATCCGCTCTGCGCTTATATTCCTGATTTGAATCTATTAGTCGCTCCTTCACTCTGCGGTGAAGTTCCTTCATTGCCTCAGCGAATTCCTCTGCACTAGTGCTGCTAGTCGCAGTCTGTTCTGAATCTCGCAATTTAGAAAATCCTCTTGGTTGTGTCCCATACACAATCTGAAATGGACTTTTCCTTGTGCTTCGATTCACTGAATCGTTGTATGCAAACTCTGCTTGTGGGAATATATTATCCCAGCTGCTATGGTGCTCTGTCACCAAGCTCCTCAGCAAGTCTCCCAGACTTCTATTGACCACTTCTGTTTGTCCGTCTATCTGCGAATGATAAGTAGAAATAAAGACCAAGTTGGTTCCTAGCTTCTTCCATAAGGTCCTCCAAAAATTCCCTATGAATTTGGTGTCCCTATCTGAAACTATGCTTTTCAGCAATCCATGAAGTCGAATGACCTCTTTGAAGAATAGATTTGCGATGTGTGTTGCATCGCTGGTATTCTGGCATGGAATGAAATGTGCCATCTTTGAAAACCTGTCCACAACCACAAAGATTGAATCAACACCTCTTTGTGTCCTCGGTAATCCCAATATAAAATCCATGCTTATGGCCTCCCATGGCCTCTTTGGTATGGTCGATGGCTGATAAAATCCTGCATTATGTTTCCTCCCCTTTGAATACTAGCATACTCGACATCTATCAACAAATCGCTTGACTTCTGATCGCATCTCTGGCCAAAATTAAGACTCGCTCAGCTTCGCGAATGTTTTGTCATGGCCAAAATGTCCTGCCAATCCCCCACTGGGCTTCTCCTTCAACAGGTTCTCCCTCATGGAGCATTTCGGAATACATATTTGATTGCCTCTAAACAACAATCCCTCTTGGATCATATAATCTATCCAAGGGCTCCGATCTCTGAGAACTGGATTCTCAGCTGCTTCATACGCTTCTCCAAAATCTGCATCTCCTGCGTACATGTCCCTGAGATTTTCAAAACCCAATGTTTTGACTTGGAATTCCTGCAGCAACAAACACTTCCTGCTCAAAGCATCAGCCACTTTGTTAGCAGTACCCGAAATATGCTTAATCACAAATGTGAAATTCTGCATATACTCTACCCATTTTGCATGTTTCTGATTCAACTTCTCTTGTTGACTCACAAACTGTAATGCATGATTATCACTGTACAATACAAATTATTTCGGGATCAAGTAATTCCTCCACTTCTTCAGTGCCTGTATGATAGCATAAAATTCTTTATCATACGTGGAGTATTTCAACTTTTCCTCATCTAGCTTCTCGCTAAAATATGCAACTGGTCTGTCCTCCTGATTCAAGACCGCTCCTATGGCAAACCCACTTACATCACATTTCACCTGAAATATCTTCTAGAAATCCGGCAACACTAACACTGGTTGTTCCGTAATCTTTCGCTTGAACAGATTGAAGCTCTTCTCAGGCTCGACCATCCAGTGAGAAGATTTATGCCGCTTCTTCACTGTATCCATCATCGCTGCACTGATTCCACTGAAATTTCTGATGAACTTCCGGTAGAAACTAGCTAAACCATGAAAACTTCTCACCACGAAAATATTTCTCAGTGATGGCCAATTCTTGATCACTTCTACCTTACCTGGATCCATCTTTAATTCATTTGTTGATATGACAAATCCCAAGTAAATGAGCTCTGTCTTCATAAATGAATATTTTCTCATGTTAATCAACAGCTTCTCCTGCTGTAGTTTCCTCATCACAATAGCCAAATGCTTCAGATGTTCAACCTTCGTCTTACTGAAAATCAGTATGTCATCTAGATATACGACGACGAACTTCCCGATGAATTCCCTCAAGACTTCATTCATCAACCTCATGAAGGTACTTGGTGCATTTGTTAATCCAAACGGCATAACGAGCCATTCATAAAAACCTTCGTTTGTATTGAATGTTGTTTTCCATTCATCGCCTTCTCTCATGCGAATCTGGTGATATCCGCTTTTCAAATCTATTTTTGAAAAATATTTTGCCCCACTCAGGCAATCCATCAGATCATCCATTCTCAGTAATGGAAACCTGTATCTAATGGTTATTTTGTTGATCTCCCTTGAGTCGGTACACATTCTCCATCCTCCATCCTTCTTTGGACTGAGTACTGTCGGAACAACACATGGGCTCAAGCTTTCCCTGACTAATCCTTTGTCCAATAACTCCTGGACCTGCCTCTTTACCTCTTCGTTCTCCTGCGGCGTCAACCTATATGCAGCTTTGTTCGGAAAACTAACTCCTGGTATGAGATCAATGTGATGACTCACAATGCTCATTGGCGACAACGAATGAGGTACTTCATCCACTATGATGTCAGCAAACTCTTCTAGCAGTTCCTGAATTTCATCTGGCAAATCATCCACTCTTGTGCTAGTCAGAACAATTCTTGGCTTCCTGACCACAAAGAATTGTGGATCTTCTTTCTTCTCCATCTCTGTAAGAAGCTCCTTCCCACTCATGAGAAGTATTGTGTTGCTTACCTCCGACTTCAACTCTTTATCTTTTATCGGAAGCAACCTGTGTGTCCTCCCATCCTTCTCTAAAGTATATGTGTTCATTCTCCCAACATGAACCACATTTTTGTCATATTTCCATGGTCTACCCAGCACTAAATGACATACATCCATGGGAATAACATCACATAAGACCTTATGATTATACCCTCCTATCTTTAATTCAACTAAACACTATTTAGCGACACTCACCTGATGTCCCTTCTGTAGCCATGAAACTTTGTATCGACTTGGATGATCAGTCGTCTCCAGCTCCAACTTCTCTACGATCTCGGTCAAAACGAGATTATCTGTGCTACCACTGTCAACAATAACCTTGCATACCCAGTCTTTGGTTTTGCAAGCTGTCCTGAACAGTCTGTTCCTCTGAGCTGAGTCCTCCACCTCCTTTCTGGGTGTTAAGAGAACTTTTCGCATCATCAATGACCTTCCGCCGTCTGTGTCTTCAGTCTCAACATCACGCCTCTGCGCTTCAGTGATGTGAGCTTCTCCAATGTCTTTCTTTTTCTTTGGACACTCAAATGACCTGTGCCCATTCTTCCCACAAGTGAAAAATGTGATCACTCCACCTCGGCCTCTTCCTCTACCTATGGTACGAGGAAAAGTGTTGCCATCAGCATATCCTCCACTCTGCTCTGTATGTTGTCCTCTCTATTCAACATATTGTTGTCCTCACTGTGAGGTTCCACCTCTCTCAATCTTACTCTGAGGTTTCTTCCATTCCTCCTTGGGCTTCTGGTATTTATCCTAGGCAACTGCCTTGCCTCTCAACTGACTTCTACCTCGCCCTTGCTGACCTTGCTTACGGTTCAACTTCTCCTCTGCTTTCAGAGCCATCTGATAAGAATACTCCACCGTCCTGATGGTAACCATGCTTAATTCATCCTGAATGTCGTATCTCAGACCATTCAGATATCTGGCAACCTTCTCATCATCGCTCTCCCGATGACCTGCTCTGATGTTCAGTCGATAGAATTCCTCAGTGTATTCTTTCACTGTCATCAACTTCTGTCTCAGGTTCTGCATCCTCCTAAACAGAGTGATTTGATAATCTCTTGGGATGAATTTTGCCTTCATCTTTGCGATCATTCGGTCCCAACTCTTGATTTTCTGCTTGCCTTTGCAACGTCTGTCAACTTGTAGCTCGTCCCACCACAATGTTGCATGTCCTTTCAAGCATGTGACAACATGCTTGACTTTCTTACCCTCTTCGATATCCTCATAATCGAAGTAGGTGTCAAGAGCTCTAATCCAGTCCAGTAGCTCTTCTGCATCCAGATTTCCCTCATAAACTGGAATATCCATCTTCGCCTTCGCACCCATTCTGGCGATAGCTTTAATCAATCGCTCAGTTGATGCATCTTCGGCTACCACTTCTTCTTGTTGTTCGACCTCAACTTCTCCTTCGGAGTCACTTAGATCTCTCGCACTGGCTGTGCATCTTTGCGCTATTTCCATCTCCTCAAGTCTTGCCCGGAGATCCCTCATCTGTCTCTCCATTTCTGGATTTCCTGCCGGCCTACCTCTTCTTCTCACCTCCCTATCTTCTGGATTAGGTGATTGCCTTTCCCTCCTGGGCGGCATGGTGAATTTCCTTCTCTTCTACGGAAAGCAAAGAAATATTCCCTCTCTGATACCAAACCTAGTGCAGCCGCACTCCTTAGAGCAAGTCCGCTCTCACAGGATCTTCTTTCCACTCGGCCCGAAGAACTCCAAGGTTCTTCTATTTCCCTATCGGGAAATCTGCACCCACAGATTCTTTTCTGCGCGACTTCCCGTTGTTCGCTTATTGGGAAATCGAAACTCGTGACTTCGCAAGTTCTCGGTTGCTCGCTGGGCTCTCGAAACCCCGATACCCGATATGTCAGTCAACACTGAATTTCTCTTTCCTCTATCGGTACTTCGGCTCTATCATGACTTCGCAAATCGCAATATCAAGCACTCAGTTTTCCAATCCCTGATACCCGATGCACCAAAACGCCGATGCACGCGTGAGTTGACTTTTCAATGGTCCCTTATCTCATCGGGACTTCGGACTTCGCGGGATCGCGAATCCTAACACCCAATATTCGAAAATTCTCGCGGCGAGGACCCGATCACTACATGCCACCTGTACTCCACAAACCTTGACTGTGGCCCAAACGACCCTCCGTCGGGATATCGCGTCTCGCGATATTGCAATTCTCATCGAAAACTTTTGGAACTTCACCTTGCGAGTCCCCGATACACGATTCTACGTGTAGATCCGACGGGTCCGGTGGCCTGGATCAATGGCTCTACCCCTCCTGAGCTCCGAACCTTCAGATGTTCGCGCCGTAATCTCCTTGCACCTCCGCAAGATCCAACAACCCACAGAACTTCGCGAAATCTCCACGAAGGATTCCGATTGTCCGTTCTTCCTTGTGCAATCCACGAAATTGACGAAGTGTCCCACATGAGACTCGTTTTCCTGCTCGCCAACCTGCGACGCTTCCTCTCAGACTTTCAATAGCAATTTCTCTGCACTTATCCTTCGGTGAAATTCGAAGGCCTGCTCCTCCTGAGCTTGTTCTCGACTTCTCAAGTCCTGCTGAGAACTTCTTGCATGCACTCCTTGCGGCAAACCTTCAACAACGTCTAAGTATTGAAGTCGCTTGACTCTGCGCACTCCTGTAGCAGCAATCTTTCAAAGCTTTACCCAGGTTCGCAACCCCAAGGTTTTTCCTTGGCCTACGCACTCCTTGCATGACACTATGCCTAAGTGTACTTTCTGGATGAATGAGAACAAAAGTTCACTCTAATTGAACCCTTCTGTCAACGCACTCCTTCCGGACAATTCAACTGCACTCCTTGCAGGAATTCTCTGGCTCAATTAGAGAAACAATTGAAACTCATTCCATCTCCCTCTCAGACTTCAATTCAAGCATGAAATCACATGCACATCATATAAACACAAATGTATGACAGGAAGCAAACATTTATGAGCAAAACATCAACACATTTATGGGTGTCTTCATTCTCTTGAAGTGACTTGACGTAAAAACTAGGCTCTGAGACTTCATGATATCCAAAGATGATGGTTAAGAGATTGGCATGTTGTTGAATAATGCTGGCTACTTATGCTTGTGTGGAAACCAATTCTAATTGCAAATCTCACACCTTATTCTGGAGATCATTGATTACTCCTAGACAACCATGGAGAGGATCTTGAATTCTTTCCCTGGCTTCGTACACCATGCTTCTTACTGCATCATCTCTCTTCTCGGCTGGAATATCCTGTAACATGGTCATGCATCGTCACATAATCAACCCATCATACATTACTTTTACAAATCTGAGAGCTTTAGGATCAGTACGATCAGATCATAAAATGCGCAGATGAACTTAATTATTACTCCCCAAACACATCTTGATGTCATAAAGATGAGAATGAATGTACACAGGTAGTTGATCCTCAATTTTGATTCTTGTTTACAGAATAGATTTCCAGGATCTTGTAATAGGAGCATGAAGATTATTTATACTATGCAAAATAATTGTAGTCAAATTTAAGGATGGACTTGAAAATAGAAAAAACTTATATACAATAAGAGGTATGAATGTACTTTGTTTGATAGAATTGAGTTGTTTTGTGAATGTACTTTGTTTGACAGAAAGAGGTATGAATGTACTTTGTTTGATAGAGCTGAGTTGTTTTGTGAATGTATTTTGTTTGACAGAATATAAGAAACTTATATATAATAAGAAGTATGAATGTATTTTGTTTAATAAAATTGAGTTGTTTTGTGAATATACTTTATTAGACAGAGTTGAGTTGTTTTGTGAAAATGGATTTGGTGGAAAAAATAAATTTGGTAGAGTGTTTTTTTTTTTTTTAAATTATAAAATAAAATAAAATTCTTTCCAATATAAAATAAATGTTATTATTAAACAAACATTACATTAATTAATATAATATATATTCCAAAGAAAGTATATAATGTATGTAACATTATATTAATTAATAATATATATATTCAAAAGAATGTATATTTTACAAAGAGCAAATTCTTACACTACGTGAATAATTCAATAGAAGGATTTTATAAAGATTGTTGTAGATATTAGTTAATATAAATTAAAAAATAAAGAATTGTGAAAAGTAAATTTTAAATGAATAATTAATTAATTCAAAACTAAGATTATTACGAATAATTAATCTTTAAAATTTGATATAAAATAATTAAAAAAGGTAATAAAGAAGTACTAAGGATTCTAATAAGAAAATAAGATTTTATAAAAAATAACTTATTTCAAGTAATTTATATTTATTATTTGAGCTATCTTAGAGTTTTTCTGATGGGGTTTGTTAGAGCACTCCCACCCTGTGGGGTCGTTGTGATGAGGCTTGTTAGGGCACTCTCACCTTTGGTCGAGTTGTTTTCTACTTAAGAAAAACCATTATGTGCAAGTTTGTTATACACCGTCGAGGAGTACCAATACCAACAACATAGCAGAGTTTATTGCTCTGCTAACCTTAATGAAAGCTGGTTAAAAAAAAGAGTGAAGAAGTTGCAGACTATGGGGAACTCCAAGTTGGATATTGATTGGGTGAGGAAGAAGACTTCGGTGTGATGTTAGGCTTCTAAGTAACATAGTGTAATTATGATCTAGTTTTGTTTAATTCCATTTTGATAACAATGACATGTAACATGTATATTCAAATCTTATAAATATAAAAAAAATTCTTATTTTTTTTTATTTGTTATAAAAGAAAAAAAAACCAATAATAAAATACACATAAAATTATATAATTATGTATAATAAAATACACATAAAATTATATAATTATGTGTTGACATTCCTTATTAAATTTATCAACAAAATAAATAAAAAATTATATAAAAAGTTTTAAAACACGACCAACATATAATAAGGACACTGCAAATTGAAACATTTTAAAAATAAACTAAACCAAACTTGTAAATGTAAAAGTTATAATTCTTCATATAAGTCAATAAATATTTTAACCTCTCAAATCAAATAACCTAAAACTGCAAATGTAAAAGTGATGATTCTTCATATAAGCCAATAAATATTTTAACCTCCCAAATCAAATAAAAAAAAAATAAAAAATTATATAATTTTTTTTTAAAACACTACTAACATATAATAAAACTAAACCAAAACTATAAATGTAAGTAATAATTCTTCCTATAAACCAAAAAATCTTTCAACCTCTCAGATCAAATAAACCAACAATGTAAATGTCACGATTCTTCATATAAGTCAATAAATCTTTCAACCTCTCAGATCAAATAAACCAACAATGTAAATGTCATGATTCTTCATATAAGTCAATAAATCTTTCAACCTCTCAAATCAAATAAAAAATAATCAATAATAAATTATAAAAAAATTAAAAATTATATAAAAAAAATTAAAACACCATCAACATATAATAAGGACATTGTAAGTTGAAACATTTTAAAATTAAACTAAACCAATACATTTTAAAAATAAATTAAAAAATAAATTAAACAGAAACTGTAAATATTAAAATCATAATTCTTCATATAACCCAATAAATCTTTCAATTTCTCAAATCAAATAAACCAGAATTATAAATGTAAAAGTCATAAATCTTTATATAAATCAAAAATCTTTCAAGCTCTCAAATCAAATAAACCAAAACTGTAATGGTAAAAAGTCATAATTCTTCATATAAATCAATAAATCTTTCAACCTCTCAAATCAAATTAAAAATAATTAATAAAAAATTATATAAAAACAAATTAAAACACACCAATATATAATAAACCCAACCCAATACAAAACATTTAAAAAATAAACTGAACCAAAACTATAAATGTAAAAGTCACAATTCTTAATATAAGCAAATAAATCTTTCAACCTTTCAAATCAAATAAGTCATCAAATAAATCAAAACTATAAATGTAAAAATCATGAATCTCACTAAATCTTTCAACCTCTCAAATCAAATAAAAAATAATCAGTTTTTCGATATATCATAATTCTTCGTGTATGGCCATAAATCTTACAACCTCTGAAATTAAATAAAAATGATCAATATTCAATATATCAGATCTGAAGAGATCTGACCTAACGGATAGAAGCTGGAGGAGATCTGACCTAAGGGATTAGAAGCTTGATCATATTCCGTTTATACTTCCTCTGGAGCCTTAGCTTGCTTCTTGTGAATGCTTCTCCGTGAAATTAAAATTTATCTACTGTCTGCTGTGCATGCAGCAGAGCTCTAAATACCAAAACTGCATTAGGGCAATGGAACGAACCTTGAGTAATTTAATGACGTGGCCATTTCCGAACACTCTCCGTATCAGCAGGAACTTGTGGATATTGTCCGGGGGAAAATATGGTGCGAGGACGCATTTTTCTGAACATTTTCTTCTCTGGACTTTGCAAGCAGCGCATGGAGATGTGGACGATATTTGTGCAGTGGAAGAAGTGGCGTAGCTCATCTTAGAAAAAAAGAAAGGAAATCTTTGTATGAGTACCTTCTTCTCACTAATTGTTCTAAATTGCCTCCCTTTCGGTTATCTGATGGAACTAGCGAAGACAGAAGAAATATATGATGGATAAGGGTCGATTTCTGTTTGGTACTTTCACTTGCCCTTCTGTTTGCTATCTTCACTTGTCCACTATTTCAAGGTGTTT
>SNQJ01S0058120.1:49385-65985 GCA_010110895.2 Picea sitchensis
CTCATTATTCAATTAAAGCCTCCTGGAGTGGACCAAACTTATCGGAATGCTTTTCCTCTTGGTTATCTAAAAAGTGCGCCCCTCTGACATTGGCTGCCCATGCCTGCTGGCAGCTTTGGGCTGAGAGAAACAGTGTGACCTTTGAGAATCGCCCTCCCTCTGTTTCGGCGGTTTTTCATAGAATTTTGTCAAACTTTCAGTGGCAGGCCTCCTCGATTAAGACCATTCCACATAAAGTGTGCGATATCACTCTGGCAGATGGCCACACCCTGGCATGCTTTGACGGAGCTGCTTATTCAAACGGTCTCTGCTGCGGAGCTGGAGGATTCTTTAAATCTCATCCGAGGAGGATTACTAAGTGGTTCCTTTGCTGCGGGGAGGGCACCAATACAAAAGCTGAGCTCTTGGGCCTGTGGGCCACCCTCACATTAGCCTCCCTCTTGTCAATCAACCATCTTCTTGTTCTCGGTGATTCGAGAATAGTCATTGACTGGATAAGCCAGAAAAGCAACCTACACTCGGTCTCTATTGAAAGCTGGTTGGAAAAAACGCGGGCCCTGTCCTCTCGCTTCACCGATATAAACTTCCTTCACATTTCCAGAATTCACAACAGGGTGGCGGACGCGCTCTCAAAGAGGGCCCTCGGTGAGACGGTGGGAAGACTCTCGGTCTTCCATAGTGACAATGGAATAGACAGTTCCATCTCCACCTATAATATTTTTGAATGATGGTTTGATCTCTTCACTGGTTCAGGTTCAGGATTGTTTAGGTAGACAACTGTTTTGACTCTGCTATCCTCATTCCTGATTGATCCGACCTTCTTTTGATCGGTGCGCTTTAGTTTCTTCTCTCTGGGAGTTTTCTGTTTTTGACTCTGTTTTCCTTTCCACTGGACTGTGCTTCTATCGACCGGTGCACTTTGGTGATTTTTCTCTCAGCGAGATGACTGAATTATCCAAGTTTCACATGGCTGTCCGCAATGTAAATGGTTTTATAATCTTTATAAAATGGAGCAATTTTTTCTTGGAAAAAAAAGTAAGCCCTTTATTTCTTCTATGCACAATATTTGATATTTTGCATTCATGGGAATAGCCCTACTTTTACATGGTTTCCCTTGATATTCTTCTTTATAGGGAAGAGAAACCTCATGTTTCTTTTGTTTCCAGAAAGATGTAGAGTTTTCTGAACAGACTGCATTAATAAATTCTTGTTTTAGCAGAAGAATATTCTGTTGAACTGCTTCTTTATTAAGCTGTTCTTTCATTCGTACCCCTGATTGGAATTCCTTCAGTTCTTCTATCTTTAAAGTTTTGCTTCTGATCATTTGGACCATATCAGAAGTTCTTGGGGTAGAGACAAAGGGAAGTTTTACAATAACTTTTCCCTTTGGAGAAGGAATGCTGATGAAATATCCTGGCTTGTCTTTTGTCACCATTGTGGACCCATGTGGGGATACAACTGCAAGAAAAGGAGTCCCAAGGATGCAGGCAATGCGAATGTCTGCCAAAAGGAATTTAAGTTTCAGACAATAGTCTTGGAAGCATAGAACAACTTCTAGAATCTGAAAGGAGATTTCATTTGGGATGTTTCCCAAACCAACAACTAATGCTTGAGCCTTTTGCCACAGGGATACAAGAATGATATCTGTGTGTAACAAATTTAGGTCTGATCTTGTATCTATCAATATTTTTAATTTAAAAAGTATGTCCCGAATTTTCAGATCAATAAGAACATGATATTTCTGATGTTGAATTTGAAGAATTTGGTCCTTTTGTTCTTTCTCATGCTCTGTACTCTCCTTTTGAGATTTGATAGATTTCTTTAATCTGCATATCTCTTTCCCAATATCTGAAATAGAAAGAGTCTGAACAAGACAACATATAGAATTTGCCTTCAATGGAGCTAGGATTTTTTAACAGGTTGTTGAGAATTTTGTTTTATGAAATTTCCATTCATAAAAGGAAATAAATACTTCTTCGGAATCCATAAATTTTTTCCATTGTAAGGCAAAGTCTACCTTTTCCTTATTTGAAGTATTTCTGGCAAAATAATCTTCTTTGGGATGAGTAAATAAATCCCAATTTAACATCTCTTTCATCCACTCAGGTTTAACCATAGCTTTGCTTCATCCTTTCAGTAGTGAAAGAATTTTTTTAATTTCTTAAATGGAAGGTTTTCTCATGTCTTCTGGGACATGGGCTTGGAGTCTCTGGTCTATTTCTGTATGGAATTTGGTCTGTATGACCATAACATGCGAATCATGTGGAAAGGGGAAATCTGAACATTGTGTATGTGGACACTATTTTTTGGCAGTAGAGTTTGGTGGTGGTAGATTTTTTCTTGGATTGTGGTTAGCATGTTCAAATTGAACTCATTCTTCTTCTTTAAATGAAGAAAGTGTAGATAAGGTAATGAGTTCTCCACAATCAAAACATTTTACTACAAATGGAACATGACCAACTTTATTGTCTAGAGAATGGAGTGAGGCATGTAGGCAGAAGGATGGAGTAGATGAGGAAGAGGCTAAAGAATTTTTTCTGGAGAAATTTCTTTAGGGAAAAGAGATTACTACAGAAGAAGCAGTTTCTTTTATTTGAGCTGAATTAATAGCTCTTGGGACTGGTGCCTTTGGAGTATCAATGACCCAATCAGTGGGAAATGAGAGATTTTCCCATTTTATAAGTTGATGCTCCATTTTTTGATTCAGTGGGTCTGTTAGCACCAAAGTACTGGATTGAGATGTTTTACTAGGGGCATGCAAAACTGCAGGGAAAAGGGTATTAGTGTGTCTGAAACAACCCCTAGTCTAGATTGATATATTGGTTATGGTTGGACACATATCAAATCCAGTTGTTCTAATTTGGAGTTTCAGAATGTCTCTAATATTTTCGTCAAAAGTATAAGCAGAAAAATTTGGATAGCACTCAAAATATATAGGCCCGTTTGAGAGGGGGGAAACAATCCCACCTATTAAGGAATCAGTGAATTTATTGTGAGTCATATCTCTTACTGTGTATAAGACATATGCATCAATTCCTTTATGTACTAGGGGACTGATTCCTACTCTGATGCATCCAAAATGAAGATAATTTGTTTTATGTTTCTTGGCTTCATTCTGAATCTCTTTAGGATTTATTAATGGGATTGTATGACTGACATCACCATTTTGCTAGATTCTACTTACGGATTCTTTTACAATGACTCTGGTTACAACCCTCAGATGAAACATGTTCAGATCTTGGTATACTTGGTTAGGAGATATGGGAGGTAATTTCCAAGTATCTTGGGGTTGAGTCTCTACTTCTTCAATACTAGCATGTTGATACTTTGAGATCTATTGGATGAAAACATAGATTCTAGGCTATTTACAGAGTCTATTTCAGAAGTACTTTGATCTTCAGCATTTTTAATTTCTCTAAAAGAGACTGAAGGAGAATCCATAGTAGTAGAGATTACTATGACTGCATAGAAAAGCAAGGCATTTAGTCTTCTGTCTTCCCTAAAGAAGATTCGACAGGGCCAATTGCTCAGGCAGAAGCTAGTAACTCTATCTGAAAGTCACAGTAGTGGAAATCCTGCCTTTAAAGGACCCGATACTACTGATACAGCTTCAAAAGTGAGTCGCAAGAGTGGAAACCCTACCATTAAAGGGCCCGAGACTCTTGATACAACTCTGTATTCTTATATCACACAAACAGAATATATATCACAGAGAAAAACATAGCAAATAGCTTTTATCAGATCGAAGAGTCTGATATCATACTTGGCTTGAAATGTCATTCTTTGGCTCTGATACGATTTGTAAGCTATTTGCAGTACAGATTGTCAGAGTCTTCCTCCATCGGAGAATGAAGCTTGACGATTTCTTTGTCTCATGCGCTGCTCCCTTCTGCTATATGGCCTTGTCCTTCTTGCTACTCTGAGCAGAACCAATCCGATCGTAAAGTCACTTCTACTGTCCTAGAGAACCCCACCACTTGAAGTCCATCAATATTTTGTGGCCTTATGTGAACCCCATAGTTGGCCTTCAACGGCTCTCTACACCTACAACTAGCCTTAGTGGCCTCCTTGCCTAGCGGGACTTACTACCAGTGCTCGGCAGACACCTTATCTCCACTATGAGCAAACTTTATCTTTGGATGAGCGAAGCTCGACAAAGAGTAGTTCAAGGAACATTGAGTGCAATAACAGGAAAATGGAATCGAGAATCACAACATGCGCATAACACAGAGAAAATAATCAATATTCATAGATACACATATGATGAAGTCTTTCTTATATTAATCATAGAGCAAAATATGCCAGGATATTACAGAGAGAAGGATTCTCATATTCGCTCACAACACACTTACTTATAGACTCAAAGAGAATGACATAAAGCTTCAGACAAGAGGGAAGCTTAGAAGACTTGGACTAACACTCAAACTCTCTTTAAACTCGAATGCCTGAGAATGAACTGTTATCCTCCTTATATACAAATTTGTGGAGGAAGGAATCATTTAGAGGACATGACTCAATATGACTCTTGACCCTACATGTCTTCCACTAAATCTTTCTTTATGAATTTGGTGGTAGAGATCGTGCAAGATCCTCCGACCAAATTAAAGTCTTTATTTTCCATTAAGAGAAAGTAAATAAAATAGTAATCTGTCAGGGTTGTCGTGCAAGATTCCCTGAACAGAGGACAAACAAAACATGACATAAAGGAAAGAATCTTGGAAATAAATGAAGTGCTCCAAGTTTCAAAGATGCTCATTATTACATAAAGACAAATAATTACAATGTGGATGTTGATTACGGTAACCCACTAAACCCGAATGGCACCACTGTCGGCCATTTAGACATGAATATCAAAATCAATCATCTTCAATATGCATAGAGAATCTTTCAGGATAGTGTAGAGTATCCCAAGATTTGGTGTAAATATTTCTTGTGATGAAAGGTTGATTATTCATGATTTGAACAATTATTTTTACTTTGACCGCCCATTGAAAATGATTCAGTATGAATAGGCATAGTAATTCCTCCTCATTCGGTCCAAATTCAAAAATATTTTGAAGGGATTCAAAGGTGAGACAAAATTTAAAATATGAGGATCAATTGCTCCCTTATTCAGTCCAAAATCTTTCCACCAATTGGCAAGCCATAATGGTGGTATTCCAGAGGTAGCAGTGTTGACATTTCCAAATTTGATCAGAGTAATAAAATTTTCTTGTTGAATAAAATCCCACCACATTTGCTTGTAAGTTGTGTAATTTATATCTGTGTCTGGAAAATTTATGCTGGGATTTCTTTCTGGCCAATGAAACAAAAACCCTTGTCTGTTGAGACAAAAATATTGTTGACTATTTCCAATGTTGTCTCTGATATCCCAAATAAGATCAATATCAGGAAATGTATAATTTAAAGCCTCTTATACTTCGATTTTCCTGTAGTGGCTCTGGAAATTACTGGGGCAAGAACATTTGGAATTCTTCTTCCTCTGACTTCTGGGACCAGACTTGAGTATGCTAAATGTGTAGTCTGAGACATAATTTTTGTGCTTCTCGGTTCCCAATGGGGTGTCCATTCTGCTTCATATGTTTCCCATCTTAGGGAATCATGTATATTTACCAAGGTTTCTGTACGATTTCTAAGATGTACATAAATTATTAAACAAAGATTTTGAAGATGTTCTCTGCTTAAAAAATCTGGAATAGAATTTTCAGTCCCTTTGATGTGTTCAATGGTAAAGTCGAAATTGATAAATAAAGCCTGCCATATAGCAAACTTAGAATCACCATTTGTAAGCTTCTTGCAGTACAACTTGTCAGAGGCTTCCTCCATCGGAGAATGAAGCTTGACGATTGCTTTGTCTCATGCGCTGCTCCCTTCTGCTATCTGGCCTTCTGCTTCTTGCTACTCTCAGCAGAGCCAATCCGATCGTAAAGTCACTTCTACTCTCCTAGCGAACCCGACCACTTGAAGTCCATGAAACATTTGCGGCCTTATGTGAACCCCATAGTTGGCCTTCAGCACCTCTCTACACCTACAACTGCCCTTAGCGGCCTCCTTTCCTAGCGAGACTTACTACCAGTGCTCGGAAGACACCTTATCTCCACTATGAGTCAACTTTATCTCCGGATGAGAGAACCTCGGCAAATAGTAGTTCAAGGAACACTGAGTGCAATAACAGGAAAATAGAATCGAGAATCACAGCATGCGCATAACACAGAGACAATAATCAATATTTAGAGATACACATATGCAGAAGTCTTTCTTATATTAATCACAGAGAAAAATATGCCAGGGTATTGCAGAGATCAGGATGCTCATATTCACTCACAACACACTTACTTATAGACTCAAAGAGAATGACACAAAGCTTCAGACAAGACGAAAGCTTAGAAGACTCGGACTAACACTCAAACTCTCTCTAAACTCGAGTGCCCGAGAATGAACTCCTATCCTCCTTATATACAAATTTGTGGAGGAAGGAATCATTTAGAGGACATGACTCGATATGACTCTTGACCCTACATGTCTTCCACTAAATCTTGCTTTATGGATTTGGCGGTAGATATCGTGCAAGATCCTTCGACCAAATTAAAGTCTTTATTTTCCACTAAGAGAAAGTAGATAAAACAGTAATTTGCCAGGGTAGTCGTCCAAGATTTCCTGAACAGACAACAAAAAAAACATGACATAAAGGAAAGAATCTTGGAAATGCAGGTCAAACTACGCAAAAAGTCGGAGAAGTGCTCCAAGTTTCCAAGATGCTCATTATTACATAAAGGCAAATAATTACAATGTGGATGTTGATTACGGTAACCCACTAAACCTGAATGGCACCACTGTCAGCCATTTAGACATGAATATCAATATCAATCATTTTCAATATGCATAGAGAATCTTTCAGGATACTGTAGAGTATACCAAGATTTGGTGTAAATCTCTCTTGCGATGAAAGGTTGATTATTCATGATTTGAACAATTGTCTTTACTTTGACCGCCCATTGAAAATGATTCAGTATGAATAGGCATAGTAATTCCTCCTCATTCAGTCCAAATTCAAAAAGATTTTGGAGGGATTGCAAAGGTGAGACATAATTTAAAATATGAGGATCAATTGCTCCCTTATTCAGTCCAAAATCTTTCCACCAATCAGCAAGCCATAATGGTGTTCTTCTAGAGGTAACAGTGTTAACATATCCAAATTTGATCAGAGTAATAAAATTTTCTTGTTGAATAAAATCCCACCACATTTTCTTGTAAGTTGTGTAATTTATATCTGTTTCTAGAAAATTTATGCTGGGATTTCTTTCTGGCCAATGAAACAGTAACCTTGGTCTATTGAGACAAAAATATTGTTGACTATTTCCAATGTTGTCTCTGATATCCCAAATAAGATCAATATCATGAAATGTATAATTTAAAGCCTCTTGTTCTTCGATTGCTCTTGTGGTGGCTCTGGAAATTACTGTGGCAAGAACATTTGGAATTCTTCTTCCTCTGACTTCTGGGACCAAACTTGAGTATGCTAAATGTGTAGTCTGAGAAAGAATTTTTGTGCTTCTTAGTTTCCAATGGGGTTTCCATTCTGCTTCATATGTTTCCCATCTTAGGGAATCAGGTATATTTACCAAGGTTTCTGTACCATTTCTAAGATGTACATAAATTATTAAACAGAGATTTTGAAGATGTTCTCTGCTTAAAAAATATGGAATAGAATTTGCAGTCCCTTTGATGTGTTCAATGGTAAAGTCAAAATTGCTAGATAAGTCCTACCATCTAGCAAACTTAGAATCACCTGGGGACTTTAGATCTTTATTAAGAACTTTGTTCATAGAAGCAACATCTGTTCTTAATGAAAAAAATTTATAAATCAAATAAATTTCAAATTTTTGAATAGCATTTAATGCAGCTTTAATTTCATTATCTAGTGCAGAGTAGTTTTTTTCTGCCACCTGCCAAAGTCTAGAAGCAAACTGACTAATTTCTTCCTTTATTTTACCATTTTCATTTTTTACTTGTTTGAGAACTGCTCCCCAACCAATATTACTTGCATCTGTTTCAACTATCTTAGGGAGATCATCATAAAAAATGTAGAGAATAGGAAGATTTTTTGTTTTAGCCTTGATATTCCTTACTGCTTGTGTATGAGCTTCTTTCCACAGACATGGGTCCTTCTTTATTCTATCATTTAAGAGTTTTCTATCTTGGGCACATTTTTTGTAAAAATGGCTGATATAATTCAAGCTACCCAAGAATCTCTGTAACTGGGTTTTATCGAGAGTCTTATCAGGAAACTTGCCTACAAATTCTACAGCATGGGTCTGTAGAGTTAGTTTCCCATTATTGATTGTATGGCCTAGATATTTGATTTCAGTCTTGAATAGCTCAATCTTTTTCTTGGAGAAGACTAGGCCTGCTTGTTTAATTATTTGTAATAATTTCCTCAAATATTTAAAATGTTGGTCAACATATGAGGAAAAAACAAGTATATCATCAATATAAACAATAAGCCAATCAAAATATGGCTTAAGGGTGTCATCCATTACCCTCTGAAATTTTGATGGAGCATTTTTCAGAGCAAAGGGCATTACATTCCATTCATAATGTTTGACAGGGACATTGAAATCTGTTTTGAACTTATCCTCTTCTTTAATAACAACTTGCCAGAATCCTTATTTTAGTTCGAACTTTGAAAATATCTTTGCTCCAACAATTCTGGTTACCAGGTTGTTTTTGTTAGGGATTGGATATGTATCATCAGCTACAACTTTATTCAAGGGATTATAATTCAGGACAAGTCGAGGAATGACTCTTATATGTTCAGAGTGTTTATTAACATAGAAGCCATAGCAATTCCATGGACTTGTGCATTCTCTGATTAATTCTTTACTAAGTAAGACCTTTATTTCTTTTGCGCATAATCTTTGATATTCTGCATTCATGGGAATGCCCCTACTTTTACATGGTTTCCCTTGATATTATTCTTTATAGGAAAGAGAAACCTCATGTTTCTTTTGTTTCCAGAAAGATGTAGGGTTTTCTGAATAGACTGTATCAATAAATTCTTGTTTTAGCAGAAGAATTTTCTGTTGAACTGCTTCTTTATTAAGTTGTTCTTTTATTCTTACCCCTGATTGGAATTCCTTCAGTTCTTCTATCTTTAAAGTTTTGCTTTTGATCATTTGAACCATATCAGAAGTTCTTGGGGTAGAGACAAATGGAAGTTTTACAATAAGTTTTCCCTTTGGAGAAGGAATATTGATGAAATATCCTGGCTTGTCTTTTTTCACCATTGTGGACCCATGTGGGGATACAACTGCAAGAAAAGGAGTCCCAAGGATGCAGGTGGTCAGAATGTTTACCAAAAGGAACTTAAGTTTTAGACAATAGTCTTGGAAGCATAGAACAACTTCTGGAATCTGAAAGGAGATTTCATTTGGTATGTTTCCCAAACCAACAACTAATGCTTGAGCCTTTTGCCACAGGGATACATAAATGATATCTTTGTGTAACAAATTTAGGTCTGATCTTTTATCTATCAATGTTTTTAATTTAAAAGGTATGTCCTGAATTTTCAGATCAATAAGAACATGATATTTCTGATGTTGAATTTGAAGAATTTGGTCATTTTGTTCTTTCTCATGCTCTGTACTCTCCTTTTGAGATTTGATAGATTTCTTTAATCTTCATATCTCTTTCCCAATATCTGAAATAGAAAGAGTCTGAACAGGACAACATATAGAATTTTCCTTCTGTGGAGCTAGGATTTTTGGACAGGTTGTTGAGAATTTTGTTTTCTGAAATTTCCATTCATAAAAGGAAATAAATACTTCTTCGGAATCCATAAAATTTTTCCATTGTAAGGCAAAGTATACCTTTTCCTTATTTGAAGTATTTCTAGAAAAATAATCTGCTTAGGGATGAGTAAATAAATCCCAATTTAACATCTCTTTCATCCACTCAGGTTTAACCATAGGTTTGCTGCATCCTTTCAGTAGTGAAAGAAATTTTTGAATTTCTGAAATGGAAGGTTTTCTCATGTCTTCTGGGACATAGGATTGGAGTCTCTAGTCTATTTCTATATGGAATTTGGTCTATATGACCAAAACATGGGAATCATGTGGAAAGGGGAAATCTGAACATTGTGGATGTGGACACTGTTTTTTCGTAGTAGAGTTTGGTGGTGGTAGATTTGTTCTTGGATTGTGGTTAGCATGTTCAAATTGAACTCTTTCTTCTTCTTTAAATTCATAAAGTGTAGATAAGGTAATGATTTCTCCACAATCAAAACATTTTAATGCAAATGGAACATGAGCAACTTTATTGGCTAGAGAATGGAGTGAGGCATGTAGGCAGAAGGATGGAGTATATGAGGAAGAGGCTAAAGAATTTTTTCTGGAGAAATTTCTTTAGGGAAATGAGAAGAAGCAGTTTCTTTTATTTGAGTTGAAGTAATAGCTCTTGGGACTGGTTCCTTTGGAGTATCAATGACCCAATCAGTGGGAAAGGAGAGATTTTCCTATTTTATAAGTTGATGCTCCATTTTTTGATTCAGTGTGTCTGCTAGCACCAAAGTACTGGATTGAGATGTTTTACTAGGGGTATGCAAAACTACATGGAAAAGGGTATTAGTGTGTTTGAAACAACCCCGAGTCTGGATTGATATATTGGTTCTGGTTGGACACATAACAAATCCAGTTGTTCTAATTTGGAGTTTCAGAATGTCTCCAATATTTTCGTCAAAAGTATAAGCAGAAAAAGTTGGATAATAGTCAAAATATACAAGCCCGTTTGAGAGGGGGGCAACAATCCCACCTATTAAGGAGTCAATGAATTTATTGTGAGTCATATCTCTTACTGTGCATAAGACATATGCATCAATTCCTTTATTTACTAGGGGACTGATTCCTACTTTGATGCATCCAAAATGAAGATAATTTGTTTTGTGTTTCTTGGGTTCATTCTGAATCTATTTAGGATTTATTAATGGGATTGTCTGACTGACATCACTGTTTTGATAGATTTTGCTTATGGATTCTTTTAGAATGACTCTCGTTACAACCCTCAGATGAAACATGTTCAGATCTTGGTATACTTGGTTAGGAGATATGGGAGGTAATTTCCAAGCAGCTTGGGGCTGAGTCTCTACTTCTTCAATACTAGAATGGTTGATACTTTGAGATCTATTGTATGCAAACTTAGATTCTAGGATGTTTACAAAGTCTATTTCATAATTAATTTGATCTTCAACATTTTTAATTTCTCTAAAAGAGACTGAAGGAGAATCCATAGTAGTAGAGATTACTATGACTGCACAGAAAAGCAGGGCATTTAGTCTTGTGTCTTCCCTAAAGAATATTAGACAGGCTCCTGGCCGACTGCTTAGGCAGAAACTAGTAACTCTGTCCAGAAGTCACAGTAGTGGAAATCCTGCCAGATAGCAGAAGGCCAGATAGTAGAAGGGAGCAATGCATGATACAAAGCAATCGTCAAGCTTCATTCTCCGATGGAGGAAGCCTCTGACAAGTTGTACTGCAAGCATCTTACAAATGGTATCAGAGACAAAGAACACCATTTCAGGCCGGGTATGATATCAAAGTCTTCGATCTGATAAAAGCTATTGAAGGCCAGATAGCAGAAGGGAGCAGCGCATGAGACAAATAAATCGTCAAGCTTCATTCTCTGATGGAGTAAGCCTCTGACAAGTTGTACTGCAAGTAGCTTACAAATGGTATCAGAGCCAAAGGGTGCCATTTCAAGCTGGGTATGATATCAGGCTCTTCGATCTGATAAAAGCTATTTGCTTTGTTTTTCTGTGTGATATATATTCTCTGTGTGTGATCTAAGAATCCAGAGTTGTATAAAAAATCTCAGGAACTTTAAAGGAAGGGTTTCCACTCTTGCGACTCACTTTTGAAGCCGTATCAGTAGTCTCGGGTCCTTTAAAGGCAGGATTTCCACTACTACAACTTCCAGACAGAGTTACTAGTTTATGCCTGAGCAGTCGGCTAGGAGCCTATGTAATCTTCTTTAGGGAAGACACAAGACTAAATGCCCTACTTTTCTGTGCAGTCATAGTAATCTCTACTATAGAAATGGATTCTTCTGTCTGCTATAGATCTATAAATAATACTGTAGATCGTACTGCATCTACTTCAGAACCTGAATTTTGTTTTATGATCCATTACATGCCTACTATTGAAACACTTGATCTAAGACTACAAGATATATATAAAGACATGAGACCCCTAAGTACTCCAAGATATAAGCTGGGATATACTGAACAATGTGACCAAATCATTCCCGACTGTAGATTCTCTAACCCATTACCTTCAGACATGTAAAGACCTTCCTTGAACGAAATCCCCAAATTTCATTCTGTTATGAAAGGATGCCATAAAGGATCTATTGAAGAAAAATGAATCAAGAAAATGTTGAAATGGGATTTATTCACAAATCCCATAACAAATGACTTTAACTTAGTCGTGTCAGATCCAGAGAAACTAAAACTATCCCAACATTAGCAAAAATATGCATCTGACAATAATTTATGGATTTCTTTATTTGAATGGAAGAAATTAAGTTTAAAGGCTGAAGTACAGATGATGGGAGAAAGTTCTAATACTTCTCCCAAACATAAATGGAAAAGTATTAAAGGACAAATTGTAGAATCAAATTCTACTTTTCCTCCCTTCAAGGGAATTGTCGTTGAAGACAATAATCGACAAGTAAAAGTAGTGCCTTTACTTCTTTCTAAGGAAGCTATTCATCTTTCTGGCATTGACAAAAGAGTTCAATCTGTGTCAAAATAGATTAATTGGACTAATACTGCCTTAAGAGGCATGGCTACCCATACTTTTGTGACCAATGACTATGCTAGAAAAGGACAGATTATAGATTTGCAGGTTTCCACAAATACTATTGTCCATTCTGTAAACCAAATTCATGAAAAGGTCACAGATGTAAAGGATAAAATGGACTCTACTTTATGCGAAATATCATGTAAATCTAGAGAGTCCCTAAGAAATCATGAAGAACTTATGGAAGGATTGGGACACGCTTTCTCTAAGATGGGAAAGACACTGACTGAAATTAGATAGAAGGATAGTAATCCTGATAAACCTATCCCTGATCCGTTCATCCTTCCAAATCCTTCTATTTCAATAATGTCTCCTGTATATAAGCCATCTAAGATACTTATCCAAAAAAGATTCCCTCACCATTTTCCTTTAGAAGAAGATAAACCAGAATCATCTTCAGAAGAACATCTCTCTCTGGTCACTATCCAAAATCCTACATATGAAAATCTTCCACATCATACTACCATACCTTTGGCCCCAGACCTAATAGGAAAAGGGAGACTGCCTGAATCACAAAAATTTGCTGAAGACTGGTTCCAAGAGTGTAATATTGATAGCTTGTCTGTTGCCCAAATCAGACAAATGATTGATAGGATGTATGTCTCTTACAAAATTATGTGCATGAAAGGAAAAGCATAAGTAGAGGCATGTAAGTCAATCATCCAATGTTTCACAGGCACTCTAAGAAAATGGTGGGAAGTTATTTCTTCTCCTATTATGATTTCAAAAAGGGGAGCTGAGGTTCTCAGAGACGAACAAGGGGACATTGTATATCATACTAATGGAACTCCCCATAATAATATGATTGGTGATATAACCACTGCAATCCTTGAGCACTGGTGTGGAACTGAGTCTGAATTGGCTGATAAACATGAGTTGATTCTTATGAACATGAAATGCAGGAAAATGTTTGAATATGAAGAGTTCCATAAAGATTGGACTCAAAGGATATTTGAAGTTCAAGATAGTCAAAATCTTCTGTGAAAACAAGTATACTTGGCATCCATACCAAGTAAATTTGTGGAATATTTGAAAATGCAGGAAGTATTCAAACTACCTTCTGAAATGTATACATGGGGGGAAATCTATTCTTTAATTACTAAATCCCTAATTGGACTATGTGTAAATATGAAAGTCCAAAATTTTGTATCCAATGTATCCTATCTTCCAAACCAAAAATCTATCTGTGAAAAGTATGGCCTGTACATCACAGATCTAGTCAGAAAGAAAAGGAAAAAGAAAAAATAATTCAAGGAAGAAAAAAGGAGAAAATCTAAATATAGATATAGACCAAGAACCCACTATTATGAGCATGAGGATATAAAATTGAAATATGATCCTTATCAGGCTAAGAAACAAGTACAATGTTGGTTATGTGGGAAATCTGGACATATTGCACATAACTGTCCAGATAATATAGCCTCTAGAAAATCAAAGGGAAAGTTTTCTAAACAAAAGGCTAAAGAGGCACATGAAAATAAATAGTTGGCTCTAAGAATGCATTGTAATAGATGTGGAGCCAATGACTGTTGAGTACATTTTTATGCTTCCACTTTGCTCTATAAACCACACTTTTGCCTCTATATCTATCCATTTTGCCTTCATTTCATTCCATATTTTCCATGAAATAGCCTATGCAAGGTATATTTGTCATTCTTTAGCTTAAGAATTGAGTTTTCTAAATTTTATCATTAAAATTGAAAATTTATCAGAAATTACAGGATTTGACCAAATCCCGTAAAAGCTCTGTGGTTTGTATACTTGCAGGACACCTGGGCGAAATCTAAGACTTGGGTCATGTTCCCTGATGTAAAAGGATAGATAATGAGCTATCATCTTCGAAATATGAGCTTTCTAGATGTCCGATCAACGCTGGTCAAACAGGGCCACTTCAGTAGAAAATACCCTGTTTCAGCCTTAAATCTTGGACAGTTTTGGATTTTCGTGGGATTTGACCATATATTGTGGATCTGAAGGAGGCATTCGACCCTCCTAGGATATTATGGATCTGATCATGATATTTAGGAGACTTATTATCATTTTTAGTTTTGAAACTCTTGTATAAATACGCTTAAGCCTAGACTAGTAAGACAATCTTGATGTGAATGAAGAAACTTTGGAATTTGCACTCTTGAAGATCAGCTTTGTGTTTTGTTCCTGTGAATTCTTATGATATGATGATTTGAATGTTGTTGGAGATATTTCTTAGCTAAGTCAACTCAAGTGTACCAGTGAAGCATTGGAGGGCCCCCTTTGCCAAACTAGTACACTCTTTCTTTGTGTTCTTTTTCAAGTACATGTTTTAGATAAGATCTTGTTGTAGATGAGTTTTATCTTGCTGTAGTTAGATGAATTTCATAGCTAAGTCACATGCTTAATGTTTTCAATCCTTACTCATATTGTGAATGATTTCTTGAATACGAATTCAATGTGTAGTTTGTCTTCAAGCATTAAGATAGTCATGCATGCTTTTTGAGTTATTTATGCCTTTAGTACTTTGATTTAATTTGATGATAGTTGTTAATGAATGAATGGAAGAATACAATGAATGCATCTCTTGAATAAGAGTTTTGTTCTTCTAGCATTTGATAGGTCTTAGAACTAGTTCAAACATCTCTTGAATGCTTACTGTTTATATTCTTTAGAAAAACAATTGTTGATTACTGTTATGAGATCTATGAATATGACTTCTGAATAGAATCTTAGCATCTCTTTCATATTCATCCTTAGAATAGGTTTTGGTTTATTTCCATTAAAGATAAAAACTATCTCTAAATCCATACATTTTGAACATGCCTCTAAGTCTTACAAACATCGGATTGACAATCATTTGTACTCTAATTTACATCAGTAGATTGGAGCCTAACATTTTGGCGCCACTGCCGGGGAGGCATATTTAGAGATATAAAGAAAACATATATATTCATAAAAAAAAAGAAAACACGGCATAGAATTGATTTTAAATTATGTTTCTTTATGTCTAAACTTAGGGATGATAAAGGAATATTTTTAAAACAACCCCCCCCCAAAACTAAACCACCATCTGTAGGAGCAGGAACATCTACAACTGAAAAATACGAATCTACCACACCAACTATTGGAAAAATTACTTTGGAAGAATTAAAAGAGAAACAACGTTTAGGACAAAGGTTAAATCTCATAGAAAGACAAATTATATTGGCTTATGAAGTAAAGAAGAAAAAAACACAAATAGAAGTATCTCTTGTAGGAAAGAAAAAAGAAAAACAAACTATTTTTGAAGAAATAGGACAACCTCTTTTTCCAACAGAAATATCTGACTGTACAACATAAAACTTCTTTGAAATGTCAGAAGCTGGTAGACAAGAAAGGGCAAGAATGGAAAGGGAATTAGAAAGGAAAATAAATGAAGAAAGAGGAAGGAAAGAACAAGAAGATAGAGAATCACATCAAGAAGAGACAAGAGGAAATGATGAAGAAGAGGAAGACGAACATACTAGATTTGCATTTCCTATAGTTGATACACCAACTCGTTTAGGAGATGACATAAAAATGAAAAATATCCCTCCCTTTGTTCTTCCAAATTTCTTTGGCTTGTCTACTGAAGATCCTGATTCTTTCATATTTGAATTTGACATCGTTTGTAGAACATATGGATATACCAATGATGCTCAAAAACTTCGTTTATTTCCTGCAACTTTGAAAGGATATGCATTAAAATGGTTCATGGGGTTGGGAGAAGCAACCATAGTATACTGGGAAGACAT